>JAQQZZ010031954.1:0-10710 GCA_030265115.1 Mopalia vespertina | reverse complement strand
ATGACGGTAGATCGTTTCACAGATAACCGTGGAGTTAAAAGGATTAAAGCAGGTATACCACTTGGGGGCCTGGGGCAGCAAGGTACTTCACATACATGGCTAACCGGGCCATGCTGGACAAGCATTTCCACAATATGCTTTGTCACAGAGCAATCTCCCTACTCCCGAACATCACCCCCACTCAAACAAAACATATTGCGGATATTATACGTTGCTTAATGGAATTTGTCCTGGTGCAAGTTGCTGCGATTATAGAAAAAAAGCTGAATTATAATATAACGTCTGAGGAACGTATGGGGAAGTGGATAGTCATATCATTTTTGTGTTAGTTGAGCTATCTTAGCAATATAAGTTAATCGCTGACACTAAGTCTAATCTAGGATTACTATAGAGGGATAAGAAACGTCGCTTTGAATCAGCGATCCGTGAATGTGTTACTCGGCCAGCAAGTTATGCATAAAATCGTTTACTTTTAAGGCTATTTTTTTGTAGGAAAGCTATTTTAACGTGTAGGTAAAATAATATCCATTCGATAGAAACCCATTTCCAATAAACATGATCGCTGTGTTGGTTCATAGTCTTTACGTTTACAAACCGGTTACTTTCGCAACACAAGCAAACTAATGGAATTTGTACTAATCCCAGGTCTAATATACTCCGTCAGAATAGAGCATAGACACACCTCAACATGAGCTCTAGTGCATAACACAGCTACATCAGACTAACTCCTCTTTTTTCTAACCATATAAGATTGTTTGAGACAAGCATATGTATAATTTTATGGGTAACTCACAATGTGGTGCCAATTAGACAGGAGTATTTTTTATATTAACCATACAAGGGTATACCAATAAATAGCAATTATTCTCGTGATAAGAGTGGTATAATCCATCACGTGACTTAACCCAACCTAATTGGTTTTTGTTCGGACTTCATCATCCGTTACTTTCAACAAAACAATATACTGTAGCCAAGACGCCAATCTGCCTAACTCGCTGGCAATAAAATGTCTGAATTATTTACAAGTCATTTAAAGGCTTTCAGCCGAAATCTGCATCAAAATGGCGATGCGGGTTGCTATCCAGATATATAACAAGCTACCACTTATAACTTTGAATCGTTTGCAACTGTGGCACTTTAATATATCAATAGTCGAAATATCCTTTTAAGCCCACCTTTTATTTCTTACGGTCTTGTCTTTTGTATTTGTACTGTGTTTCTTGCCAGTGGTGTCGAGGGTGGTTTCGTTCACTCATTGGACGGACACCCCGTCATATAAGTGAAATAACCTTAAGTACGGCGTTAAACTCCAATCAAACAAACAAATATTTCTAACTGATTGTTTGAGTTGTTTGTTTCCGAAACTACGAAGACAAAAGTAAAGAGTGAGCCTGTGTGATCCTATGTCCCCATTCGAGCAAGATGCTCGTTACTGTCATGTCATCGCTATAAATCCCCGTCTAGATAGATGTACAAATATGCAGTTATTTAGTACTTTGGTCGCCAGAAGCCTATTTATCGACGTATGCAAATTATCCATTGGCAAAAACAAATCGAGCGGATTTCATATGGATTTAGAGCAGGCAGATTTAATTAAGCAGTACAATATGTTCTAAAACCAAAGCAGATGGATACAGTGGACGCTCGACACGGCGCGGACTATGTTTATCGTTCCATATTGAAAATAAGCTTATGCGACCATCTTCTGGCGTCGAGGATTTCTGAGTGACTATGTAACCGATCCAATAATGATTGTATTGTTAGGAAGTCCACTAAATTGAGTGCGTTAATCTGTTTATATAAACAAAAAATGCATATCACTTACAATATACAGGACGGTTAATGACCAATGCTTCACGTATGTGCACGACTGTGTTTCAAAGTAGCCAAACATCAGCTAGATGCCAGTCTTACACTAACAAGCTAATTATCTAAACATTATTTGTGCAAGGCATATCGAGTTGCCTTAATGGATCAGAGGCGAGGCTTCTGTGTTCGTATTGATCAGATGACTAAGTAACCAGTAGTATTCAACTATCTACAAGAATATGAATTTCAGCTTTCAGTTGTTAACATTAACATTGTACACCAGTTAGCAGGGGCATAACGTTTTGTTTTTCTTTATATTATTAATATACATATTATGTGTAATACTATGGACCGTTTCATTCTTATAGCACACCTCCCATATCCACATTTCATCTAATCAGCCGATTTTACCACCTTTGGTCTTTTCTAAGAGGTAGATGGTGAATATGAACGAATGACATAAAGACCAAAAGAACTGCAGCCGCATATATGCCTGCATCTTTTGCCTTGATTAAAATCACAGGAGTGTGTACCATGCAGAGATCAGGACTCAGGACTCTAGCTAAGGCTCCAGTCTTTAAAACCTTAACCTCATTCCTATACGAAGTGGCATAACCAGTGGTGTCCCCTGAGCTAGACAGTTTGAGAGGGAAGGGTTTCCTTGTCGTCTCTCAGTCTTGTCCTTATTGTATCCCTGCCAGTCGTAAAGTCCAAGTGAAATTTAATACATGCTTCTTAAACCCACCAACCTTATCATATTATACGCGAACTCGGCCTGCGATCAACGATCAATCAAGTTTGATATAGAACTTGAAAGCGCCTATAACCCGGGCAGATGATCTGCCCTAAATGGAACCATTGAAGACTGCGCTTAATAAATGCGATATCATCAAGAAAAACTAAACAAACTTTAAGTCTTATTATACCGTCAATTTGACCTCATTTTAGACAGATTAAAAATGGAAAGGGACTTTGAGAAACTTAGAAATGTCAATATCAGGGAGAAGCTTGAAGAGTAAGCGACGTCCATGTATTGTTCTTCTTGTCGGGATTCGGTTCCACGGTACGGTAATATAAGACCCCGTCATGGGTCAGGTTTACAAGCCTTGATGGTAGTGGCTTCTTCGACTGGGACAAGCCACGAAGACAAGAGGGGAACCCACCTGAGTAGTAGGTGTACTTGTGGCTGGCCCTTGAGGCTTATTTTCAACTCATCTTAGCTTTCCATCTAACTATGTATACTCTACACTCATATGACGTATTTCAGCCTTTCTGAGTAACGTCAGAGGGCGTATCAACTTCGCGTAAAGCCGCCCATTAAAGCTCTCGACATGCTCGCGCACATTGAAGATACTCACTAAACCGCGCTGCTGAGCCGTGTAGCAGGTCGCTGGGGTCGACTCGGGACAACACCGTTTAACTATCAACTTTCAAAGTAAGCACAACGAACGACGGATATCAGTGTATTTGTATAAAGAGTTAATATAGCGAAAACGTGAAATGCGTTTTAAATACACCAGAAGTTCCTTATTACATACGATGTTGGAGTTTTTTTTTTGTCTCAAATGAGCCTTTGGTGAGTTAAACGGCATGAATTGTAGGTGGAATGACTGACAGGCCATACGCCACCCAATATTGTACTGTCATATATACGCTGCAATAAATGATTGGTATCCAGTGGGTAGCCTTTAATTCCATCTACCCATTAACTAAATATTTCAACTACGTGTAGACAAGTGTCAAATAGAACGGTTATAGCCTTCAATATGGTGTCAATGTACCATTATTGTCAACACTTCCCCTCACAGTCATGCTGTGTTGTCATCCCGCATACTTACTGCATAAGCGGGGCGCCACGTTCCGTACAGTCAGATCATTAAAATAAAGCCAAATTCAATGGTAATGTCCCATTCATCCCCACACTATACCTTACAGGCTTCATCCGGCTCGTAAGCGCGATGTATGCCACTTTTTATCCGCTCCGGTCCGTCTATCTGCTCGAAATCGTCCAGGACTTCGCCATGGTGCTCGTACTCGTACATTTACGAGCTGTCAACCACATGGCTTGTTTGCAAACGTCTTCATCTGTCCCATTGATCCATTATTAGATATTCGCAAATCTTTTTGTGCTAAATTATTTGAGAAATATATTCTTTTATTTTTTGGGTATATCTTTTATAATTATATTGCGTAAATGTACGAATTCTGACAGCGTGTGAATCAGACCGGAGCGGATGAAAAAGTGGCATACATCGCGCTTACGTGCCGGAGGAAGCATGTAAGGTATAGTAGTGGGGGAAATGGGACATAACCATTGCATTTGGCTTTATTTTAATGATCTAACTGTACGGAACGTGGCGACCCAGCATGACTGTGAGGGGAAGTCCTCACTACCATGTTAACAGGGCTACACTTGTCTAAACTAAACCACTTATGAGCATCAACAATTGTCAAACGACTTAAACATTTAGGTGAAATCTTTTCAGCTAACCATGTCCAGATATCAGAGCAGATTAAGAACGATACAAATTAGATTAGTGTGGCTGTTATTATTTCTGGGTTCCTGTCTAATATAGTTTACTGGATCGTAGTGTACAGGAATGACGAAGCCATTGACCATGGTACATCCCGGTCAATTGTTGTCGGTACCAATTCGTCCGCCTATTTTTGTCTAATCCTACACACCTTTCCACAACGCCTGTGCACGCTTTGTCTCAGAGAAGTCCACCGATACGACGTAAGACAGGAAACAAATTCAACAATCTCTTGAATCACGACAATTTCACCCTGAGCACCAGTTGATTTAGGCGGAATTTAAACAGAGAAGTGAAAAGTCCCTAACGTCGGCCGTCCAACCCCAACAGCCTTAACCGGCAACTTTATCCACACAATATTTACATAAGAATTTGAGGGTGTAAAGTTGAGTCTTGAAGCTAACACTTGCGAATCTTGTGGTGTTCAAGGCATCAAACGATGATACATCCCATACACCATATGTTGTTCTTGGTTTAAAAGGCTATTGTTGCAATATTTGGATGAGGAATACTTGACTCTTATCACCAGCCGGTCGGTTTCATTGGGGGTTTCGCAAATCACAAAATTCTAGGCCAGGTCAGGTGTGATTCCGATTCCGATTGACAAAACAACTTAGCACGATTATTTTTTCGACTGTATCACAGTTGTTTTTCTCATAAAATCATAATTTCAAGACTACTTCTATGGGTTTAAATCTGGCGGAATCCACTTTCCACCCTGTACTTGCCATAAGTTCACCCCATACAATGGATATAATAAACCAACCCAGTTTATACCGTACCTTCAATAGATAGGTCAAGTTGGACGGATTTTCGTTGTATTGATATTTTATTATATATTTAAAACCAATCAATTTTCAATAAGATTGGAACATACCATTATAATCTGAATAATAACTTATCGACCAATAAATAAAGTAGTCATTTCCTAATATAACTAGTGAATAGAATCACCGACCTCCCTGTGTCAACTACTTGCCTGATGAACTAAAAATGTATTTTCTCGCCACACTGTCAAGTGAATGGCAAAACCTGAAGTATTGCGCAAAATTCCAATCAAACATATAAATGTAACTCAGTCACCGGTCACTGTTTGATCTGCGCTGGAGTCATGCGCATTTTTCTTCCGCTAGATTTCTAAACATAACTATATGAAAATAAATTAACTGAATCCTATCCAATCACATTATCTATTGCAAATACATTAACTACTCACCTCGTTGTAAGCTTCCATTTGATTTGGTATTGACAACAATGTTGATATCTAAACTGTCTATATAATTGCACATATCGTCCTTGCAGCACAACAAAACTGGCCAATCAGTGGACTGCTTTCTCTTCACAAATTCTCGATCTCCGCTGCAGAGATTTCTATCGTCCATTTTAACAGAGTCTAAGCACCCATGCACAGAGTGTGTGATATCCCCCTCGTATGTTAGCATTGAGTAACATTGACCCACACTAGATTTACACATATAACCAGTACTAACACAACCCGACTCGTTGCAGTAACACCGAATGTCCCCTGAAATTAAAAAATAAACATTATATTAGTACAACGTTACAGAGAAATAATGCTGGCTCGGATTCCAAACAGGTCTCAGTCATTTAAAATAGAGATCAGATCATTCTTTCGTTTGTGGAGACTTTGAGTCTTGAGTCTTGACTCTTAGACGGGACATTATCTTGAGGTGAGCGCTGACGTTATTTAAAAGGAAGGATCTTTTTTTCATGACTCAAAGAAGAGGGACTTGACTAATATAGAAAGATAATGTGTAACTTCGTTAGTTGTTCACATTACTATAAAAGCCTTTCGATTGAATCGGTACTACTTCAATTTTATTAAATTGGGAATCATTTGGCGTTTATTGTGTGATGATTCTTTTCCCAGAACAATTTTATTTTTGCTTAAAAACAACACCACCAATAAGAGAAATGAATGTTTGTTTTAACAGGCGAGTGATGTATGTGGTCCCATCACATATGGTCAAGAATGAAGATGAGCGCAACTGATAAAAGATAAGCTAACGTATGATCCAACTCACATAGTGTGTTCCTAAATGAGGAAAACACTGACTTATAGGATAGGCTTTACATGTTATCATGGGATTTCTTTTAGTTTTAGACAAACTTTGAAATAAATAGCCCGAACTAGGTTGTCGTGCCATCAGCTCACTGTGAATGGTAAATACACACACCGATTGTCGGCAGTTTAGCGGATAGATATGGTTTGACTGCTAAATCAGTTGAAATATTACATCAAAAGGTGACAGTTAACAGGCGGAAAAGAAAGATCTTAGAAGACACTTTGGTTTTACCTGGATGTTTTGTCTGTATAATCTTTAAAAAGTATATACATGAAGCACAACAATTTATTTTGGAGGCAGGTTGTAAAGTGAGACCCTAAACGATAGCATAGTTAGATTTTCTTTTGTCTTTATTATAGGCATTAACATCCAGCCGATTGAATGATTGATTGACGGATTCGTTACTTGATTTATTGATTGATCTTTTGATTGATTGATTCAACCATTGATTGGTTGATGGATCGATCAGTATTATAATACAGTTGTAAAAGTAAAGACAACCTAGCTAGAGTGGGAATCTATTACGGGGTCACTATTATATGTGCACAGTGGCAGTCTTGTCTGTCGACATTATTGTTTGTCGTCGGTGTCATCATGATTGATTTCAATTATCCATTAGACTGACACGCTGTCATATTAAAGAAATATTATGAATTTCGGCGTAAAAAAATGAAGAAAAAAAGTTAATTCTACTATGATAGCTCATATCGAGTCAGCAAGAGAGCATAGTGTACTATACCACAGGGGTGGTATCTGGGTTACGCATTTGATATGTATGCACCCAACGGACTCTTGCTTTCAATATTGAACAATGATTACATAAGCTGATAGTATAAAATAACTGGTACAAAAACGAGAGTAAATGTTTATCTAAATACTGCACTGGTGTATATAACATAGCTAAACAAATACGGAGGGTGGGAGGTGTAGGAGCTATGCTAGACCACTCGGTTTCTCTCTGATTAATGCATAGTTACTGAGAGTAAATATGATTTTATCTGGGTGTATTTCCTGCGATTCCCACTAAAGATAAACATGAGCTGAAACGGATCTTTTCAGCGATTTACTCGGAGTTTATAACCTCACTATCTTAATACAATTAGCTGAACGTGCCGCGCGGAGAGGTTGTTGCGGGAATAGACGTGAATAACCGCGGAAAGAACGGAGAGCAGCAGACCCTTAGCGTAATTGGACAAACGACAACAAGATACAGTACTCTGATTTATTTCTAAGTGCTGAAAATTTAGCATCGACAAGAGCTTTTAGAAGCGAGCGTCGACAGTCCAGGGCGTGGTGTACATGGATACAGCCAAGTGATAATATCGGAGAATTATAATATGTGTGGAATGAAAAATAGCGGCAAAGTTAAACTTCCAATTTCTTCACTGTACTGGACTGCCAGAAAATCTAAATGAAGAATTAAATTTGATTAAATTGCAAAGCGTCACTGAAAACAGTGTGAGCGTTCTTGTAATAGTAAGACCTTTCGACATGTGGTTAAGCTAATAATATTATAAATTAAATGACATAATTTGGATATGTATAAAAGAAAAATAGACATTTTTGGTCATTTCATTACAAGGTTTACTGAAGATGAACAACACAGTAGAAGTGTCTCAGAATCTTAACGGGACACTGGCCCGACAGTAAGTTCTGTTCTTTGGGACGTTAAGTGGCTATTTGTCTTTTAGAGTGGCAAGACGTCTTAAAACATCCCTTTACGACTTTTCTTATTCTTATCATATTATACATATATACCCCCGACTACACTGACACAATGCCCAGTCTCTGGCACGAGAAAGAAGATAAGGGCTGTATGTGAATACCATGAACAGTGACGTTTTGTTTTACTGCCGAGTTTCCTTGAGTGACTGGCTTTGATAAGGTAGATTTTGAGAGGTGCCCAACATCTCGAGGAAGAGCCTGTGTTTATATGAGTACATCTGTTAAATGTCTACTCTCTCCCTATCACGTCCTCTTTCCAGCTAAAGTAAAGTGGTACCGCTGACCGAGCTCAACCCAAGCCTCAACCTTCCCGATAAGAGTGTCCGCTAATAACAGCAGGACTGCAACGAGAAGGGATCATCCACACACAGGAATTCATCTACAGAAGAAAAACTTCAGCGACGCAAAGCTTTTTGCGCCAAAACAAAAACACAAACTACAAATTCTTACCGAGAAGAGGGAATTTGAGAAACTAAGTGGCCGCCATTCATCACAGGCTAAGAGAACGTGGATATACCATGTATGCTTAGAATTTTTGGCAGAATGGCGACAAAAAATGTTGACAGATTTCTATACCAGGACAAACATTTCAAAGTTCTGGACCTAAATTGGCAAGCTGTCTAGCTTTTAGAAAGTGAAAGTACTTCGAAAATCTTTTCCACCTTTTATCATGTGCGTTATTTATCATTTATGCATGATTTGGGTTGTTAGAATGATAGTCATATGAGTGCATGGAAGTGTTATCTAGTTGAAAAGTGAAAATCAATGGCTGATGGCAGACGAGTCAACATATATTACATTTACCAGCTGTAACAACGATAGTAAAGCATTATTGTAACAAACCAGCTGAACTAATTTGAATTTATGGATGTGCCCAAGAAGTAAGCGCCGATGTTCTTATACATATGACTTATGCCGACACTTTATTTGTCGTATAGAGACTACCGAAGATTAAATTCCCAAGGGTAAAGAATGTCATAAAGTCCCAGTAAGCCTTATCGTTAAATAATAGAGCGACTGTAGCTAGTGTTGACCTTACGGCTGATCTAACC
This sequence comes from Mopalia vespertina, assembly GCA_030265115.1. Taxonomy (NCBI): domain Eukaryota; kingdom Metazoa; phylum Mollusca; class Polyplacophora; order Chitonida; family Mopaliidae; genus Mopalia; species Mopalia vespertina. Next base: position 1,503 of record JAQQZZ010031954.1, on the reverse strand, counting down.
GAGCTTACAACTCAAATATTATTTCTCAGTCAATCTGTCTTCATAAGGCTAGCTGACACATTAAGTTTCCTCCCTCCCCAACGTCAAGCTTTCTTCTCCGCGCACTGTCAGTACTGCTTACATGCTGAACAGTTAAAGCCGTTCCGCGTTAGCTTCGCGCATTCTGAGCACGCACCGCGTTTCAGGCAGTGAGGAATGCGTGTACACAGCGCTATATACAGTGTACATAGAACTGCAGTTACAAGGTAAACCCACCCAGTAACCTGGTAGGTATGAAGGCGAAAATATTTCAGATAAAAAGTAAACAAACTATTCCTTGTTATTGGTAAATACCATACAACATATAACGAACACAGTTTTAGGTCATTAAAAGCAAGCGCTTTATTGTTGATTGTGATGGTCCATTTAAATAAAATCGCTATGTAGAAACTAATGCATTTTCAAGGTTGGGTTTCCTTTCCATTTACAGATGTATATAATAGTAAAGCAAGAGTTTTATGTTACTTCAATTCAGACCAAAAAAGTGTCGATGTTTTAGCATTTACTTTTAAGTTGGAGCTTTATGACATTACATTTTTGTGCAGAATTCCAGCTGTGTCGACTCGTTAGTTAAACCCACAGATAACAACATGTAATTGACATTTGAACAGTGTGTTCTGACGAGTAGGTAACTAACCGCGTGAAAAACACACCGGAGGAGTCTGAGAGAAATCAACACTGTGCTAACCCTTATCTTACGACTTTATCACCAAAAACATACACCATTTTCCGTTTCGCCTTATTCACCGTGATACCACCGCGCTTCTTCTGTTACAACCGCGCTTTATTCGCGCCAGACAAACCCCGGAGATGCGATGGCCGATAACATTGTGTGCAGGTCAAACATTGAACTGACTTGACTATGAGGGTTCAGACTATAGCCGGGGTACAACACGTACACACAGACTTTATTACTAACTTTGTTACCCACTGCAAGGTAATATATTCCCATTATGGCATCTACTTTATGAACATCATCATAGTTAAACACGCCACTGATGCACCCAAAGATCCTCTGTGTAGAACAGTATACACTCTATAATAGGCCAGTGGGAAGGCATTCTTAATGCCTCAATTCAGGTCATACTCAAAATCAACACACAAGGGGTTTTCACGTGAATGAAATAAAAACAACTGAAGAATCTACAAGAGTCTTGAATTTATACAGTTTTGTTTAGGAGACGAGAATACTTGTTGACCGATATGTTTAGAGACTAGGTGTGAATATGTAACTATATGGGACTGTACTCAATCATTCTAGAAGTGAATCTGCTAGGACATCAAACACACACACGCCTCATGCTTACAGGCCTCATTAGACAATACTACTTTATTTGCTCACAACACATACTGGCAAGAATATTCTAAAATTATGTAATAACGGCCTTTTTTTTTTTTTACGGAATTTGATGAAATGCAATACCATCCGTTGTCATAACAGGAGGAAACTACATACCAAGTTTG
>JAQQZZ010031943.1:0-10711 GCA_030265115.1 Mopalia vespertina | reverse complement strand
TGTATGTAAAACGGGCATCATTTCTTGTGTTGAATTATGCTCTCTAATTTTCTAATCGAGCTATATCCATTTTATAAGTGGATCTTAAACATTGGGTATAGCTTAAACTACAGCCAAATTCATCCACGCAGCCAAGTCTTGCTTCTTTAATCACTTAACAGAACAGCTCCACTAATATTGACCAATCAAATATCTTTCTTGTCGCACTAAGGGCCCATGTCACAAGACTTATTGAGTCGACTGCTTATTGAAGGCCTACCTGTGACAGTTCACACATGTGGTAACTCACTTTGTACTCAGCAACAGTGTGCAACCATTTGTACATAAAATAGCCATTCTAGCCAGAGTTTTAAATGACAAATCTACAATTCCACAGAGCAAAAACGTATTGCTTTCTGCAAGATTTTCAAATCGGTTTAAATTCATAATGCTGTAGTGTATTATTAACCCTATTTTATCAAATGAAGAAACGATAAGTCGATGCCATATTTAAGCATGTTTAATGGTAATCTTTCATGGGATATAGGGTTAATTGCAGCCAGGAGTATCGCTTTAATATTATTAAAACATCCAAACTGTTAAATAGTATGGTTATCAGCAGAAAAAAAACCCACCAAATTTGAAAACGCCTGTAACAAACCTCTAACGTATGATTTTAGCCCTAATAATGAATGAGAAAATTTAAGTCGGCTACTAGAATTTACCATTCTGTGTTTTGTTTTCACCAAATTCAAAGATAACTTTAATGCCATCAGTTTTTATTTTTTTATTTTATTTTGATAGACTCCTGATATATTTTTGTTCCTCTTGACGACGCGTGTTGGTGGATTGGGTGTGAATCTAACTGGTGCTAATAGAGTGGTGATATTTGACCCGGATTGGAACCCAAGTACAGATATGCAGGCCAGGGAGAGAGCCTGGAGAATAGGGCAGAATAAGCAAGTTACTATCTACAGGTTACTGACTACAGGAACTATAGAGGAAAAAATATATCACAGGTAAAGCCAAAAAATATAAAATATATTTTACGTAAGCAACAAAGGTAGATGTATTGTTAAAGTAATTAACTTCCAATCCATATTGATTGATGGAGGTACGGCAATGTTTCCTTATCCATACTTTTCATTCCTCCAAAGTGATTTTCTGTTTGGATTAGTCATTTTTGTTTGGGTCAAAAGTATTTTTGATTTAATTCTATCATAAGTCCTTCTTTTGCTTTGTTTCCAGGCAGATTTTCAAACAGTTTCTCACAAACCGTGTTTTGAAAGATCCCAAGCAGCGGCGTTTCTTTAAGACTAATGATTTGTTTGAGTTATTTACACTTGGAACAAAGGATGACCAAAATGGAACGGAAACTGGGGCTATCTTTGCTGGCATGGGGTCAGAGGTTAAGCTAGAAAAACACCGCAATCGTTTTGATGAAATGAAGAAAGAGGCTCTTCCTGTTGGTAAAAGAAAACCAAAAGAAGCTGTCGCTCCAGCAACAGATGAGAGCACACAGAAACGCAGAGAATTAGCCAGAAAACTGAGTGAGAAAATCAGTCAGAATAAGGGTCAGAGATCAATTGAAAAGCCGAAAAAAAAGAAGAAGAAGTCAAAACGCTCAAGGGATGCAGGTTTGTGATTTTTTAAAAAGTATTGAATCCATTGTTTTAAACCTGTTGTATTTAAACATAAAAAAATTGGTATCATTGTTGAGTGGGACAGTTATTGGGCTGTATAGTGGTAGCACAACAGCTTATATTATAATAATATTTGTGACTGATAGGTCAGCGGCAGATTCTATGTGAGCTGCTCACAGTGGAAATGAGAAATACTGACCGAGTGTTAAAGGCAATGCTTTATACTTGTATTATAGAATGGTCACCTCCTTTCTATTTGTAAGTCCTAATAAATTATGTATCATACATTGGTTACCTCCCGAGTCCTGACAATTATTTTTTATGACTGACTAATTATGCTGTCGTGATCTAAACATGTAAAGAATATTTATTTCAGTATGTGAAGGTACGAAGATTCCACACCTGACAAAATTAGACAATTATCAATCAGGGGGTAAAATTGATAACGAGCAACTCTCTGCTCAACAAGACGATTACGTACTGAAAAGACTATTTAAGAAAACAGGTAAAGTACTTTCTCATTCTCATTCATTGCTTCAGGTAAATGGTGATTGGCAATGCTAAATATTTTGCAATGGCTCTTCAATCTATTAACTACAGAAAGCTTTTACGATAATATATGTGGATTAAATTTGATCAACTTGATTTTTCCTCACCCAAATTCAGGTTGTATAAATCAATTTATCTCATCTTTTTTATAGTTTTAAAAAATAAAATTTCTGACAATCGTCTTCCTTTTCAGGTATACAGGGTGCATTACAACATGATGTGATAGTAGGTGCTGATAAAATGGATTATGCTCTTGTTGAGGGTGAAGCAGAACGAGTAGCCAGGGACGCGGCGGCTGCTCTCAAGCAATCTCGTCGGCACTGTAGTACAGCTCTGAGTGGAATACCTAACTGGACTGGAAGTTCAGGGGGAGGCCAGCCAGCACGGTAAGTCAACAGCTCCTCTGAGATAATAGTTTAATTAATGCCAGCTTTCTACTTGTGGTAATATCTGTAATAAGGGCTGTGGGTTTCAATTGCAAGATTTTCTTCTGTAACTGTACCTGTGCATACTGTGAATCTGTTAAACATTCCTCGTAAATTTGAATCAATTGGCCAGTTAATTTGTTATGCCTCTTTCAAATGTAGAAAGATTTCTCAGATTTTCAATGTCTTTTCTTGAAGCCCAGCATGTATCCTGTTCTCCAGTGATTGTCGGTCTGTACCTTGTTAGTATCAATGTTTTCTCAATGATGTTTTTATGATCAATTTTCTTTCTGTTTTAGTCCCAGATTTGGAAAAAAGAAAAATAGTTTACTAGTCAAACCAAAACCAGCTGAATTAAAACCAACTGTCTCAGTTCCAGTGAGTACATCTTCATATTTGATCATGATAAGAGATAGACAATCCTGTCTGTGACCTGTAGTCATGGGATCAGTCCCACACTTTAAGCTGATCCACTGTGAAACCAGTAGTCCAAGAGATCAATCCCTGACCCAGTCACACTTTAAACTGATCCACTCTGTAACCTGTAGTCCATGAGATCAATCCCTGACCCAGTCACACTTTAAACTGATCCATTCTGTAACCTGTAGTCCATGGGATCAATCCCGGACTCAGTCACACTTTAAACTGATCCATTCTGTAACCTGTAGTCCATGGGATCAATCCCTGACCCAGTCACACTTTAAACTGATCCATTCTGTAACCATATTAACATCTACATTCTCTCATTAAAAACATTAAGAGCATCTAATCAACAAAATTTGATTTGTGGTTATGCTCAATTATTGTTGGAATTTACTGTGGTGATACATGTGAAATATGCTAGAGCATGGCATTAAAAAAAGCAATCAGTGAACCATATATATTTAGTCTATAAATTAATTTTTGAAAAAGTTTTAAATCTTTCTTCTTCTCTGATTTTCAGGAGTCAACTGCTAGTAAAGCCTTTGATGGAAGCCTAGCCGGAAATCGCACAGAAGTCAGTTTGTTCAGTTCATCAAATCAGGTTGTGATGTCATCGAGTGAATTGCTTGGCAAAATGAGGGCCAGACAGGTTGTGACTGACAATGCTGAACTTCCTGACTCCACCGATTCTCAAAACGGAGAAAACAAAGACATTGAACTTGTAACTGATATCCGTAACTTTATAGCTTTCCAGTGTCATATTGATGGACAAGCCTCCACTCAAGAGTTATTAGATGAGTTTGGAATCAAATTACCCCCTGGGGAATCGGCCAAGTTTAAGGCTATGCTGCGACAAATTTGTGACTTTGATAGGACTGCCGATGCTGGTGTCTGGCGTTTGAAACCCGAATACAGATAACAAAACTATTTTCATTTCAACTGTAAATACTCCTTAATAAATTGCAGATGTACAATCGTCTTGATATATGGTGCATTTTTTCCTCTTTTCTGTGTTTACTTTAGAAATGTACGGTTTTGTACCTCTTTCATCTTTCATATATTTAAAGTATGACTGCCTCGTTATATTTTCTCTTTTTTAAAGTCCTTATTGGTCTGATTATACTGTGAAGAATCCAAATGTAGTTTAATTACACTAGTTATCCATGTTGAATTAAGTCTGTATTGGATAAGGGGCTGCAGATATTGAATCCAGTGTGAAGTTTTATTGTACTCGGTGGTGTTGTGTTTCTTTTTTTAAATTTGCTGCAGCCATCAAATTCATTATGAAGTTCATTGTACTCGTCCACATTGATTTGAATGTTTGTATAACAGCTGCCGCAGACATTGGGTAACATTATCATGAATTTTTATCACTACGTAAGCGAGTACTATAAAATACACGTTGGATTCTGTTTTGTATATTGATCATTTTATTATAAATGTAATATTTGAAGGGTCATAAAAAAAACTCTGCAAGGTTGCAGCGTCATAAAACATTTGTGTAAGTCTTTGTAGAATTCAATATCTATTCAGACCAATGCAGTATTGCCTTCCTATTAATCTATTATCAGCTATCAATTCCACAGTTATCACTCTGTCAAAGTTTTCTATCATTCTGGGGGGGCTCTCCGAGGTAAGGGGCAAAACGAAGCTGATCAGTTTGTGGTGTCTTCGTTTTGCATCTCCTGATTGTCTGTTCTTGTCTATGTTTCCAGTTGCGTCTCGGGTAGTTTCCTCCACCTATTGAGCTGGCACGTTGTTATATGAGTGACGTACCCTTCAGTCAGCATTAAACCTCAGTCAAACAAACAAACCCATCATTTTTACTCCAGTAGATTCATGACACGAGTCTGGTTTTGTTTGATAGCACAGCAACTAATATCCCAGTACCATTTGTAATTACGTTTTGCGGTAGACAAGATCGCTTTGTGAAACGGACCCCAGGCCTATAGCGTTTGAGAAGTATAAAAGGGTAACATGGGTGTGGTCATGGATAAAGCAGGGATGTTTAGTTGATTCAGTTTTATTCCAAATGAAATCTTGGTACGTGTATTCTAGTGCGTCCGTCATGTAATACAATACATTGGTTCTTAGTTGTGGCTTACGGTTGATCCTAACACTAACAAATTATGCTGAATCACACATCCCTGTTTTATCCCTGTAACTCAAGACTTTTGACCACACCCATGTTGCCCTTTTATACCTCTCAAACGCTATAGGCCTGGGGTCCGTTTCACAAAGCGATCTTATCTGCCTCAAAACGATCTTATCTGCAGAAAAACGTAATTACTATGACGACCAGTGTTGGAGACATAGTTTTGCCATGAAAGTTACGTTCAACGTAAGCAAAGATCGCTTTGTGAAACGGGCCCACATTCACAAAGCCTCTCTGTGTAATCATTTGAGTTAGGGGCACGATTGGCTTTGCTCACACTTTCTCGCTTTACTTGTCATGTACAAGCAGTCAGCCAACGTATTATCTTTAACGTCACGTGATGTTTTGCCTAGAATAAATGATAATAAAGCCAATGGTGCACTTTAATGAATACTTTCAGTTTTCAGAGAAGCTTCAACTAAGACATGTAAAGTCACAGTGTTCTTATTGGGTACACTGTACATGCAATCCCAATGTTTGCTGAACGAATTATTTGACATTTACAGATCACTTACATTTTTTTCATGAGCTAGATCCAGGCGTGATGAACGTGACTTACACACAGCTTTGTTGTTCACGGATATGTTCGCAAACGGGCCTACATGTAGCTCCGAGTTTCACGGTAGGTCCGTGACATCAGATTATAAGGCATAATTAGCAAATCTGTTTACCTTAGCTAAAGTGAATGCAGTCCGATCACAATACTACTAATAGGCAGACTATAGCCATGGACGTTCGCCGACAATTTTCCATGAACGGAAAAAACCCAGGTCTGCCCAATACGGGTTGGAGCTCACCGGAATTTTATTTATTTATTTGTTTGTAAAATATGGTACCCCTTTAAATATCTGGAAATGGCCTTTCCGGTCTTCACCACAAAATAAAGCTGCCATTCAATAAACAACGTAGACTGTGATCAATCCTATTTAGTCACATATAGATGTTTAAATCAATGTTACACGACTTTACATTTATGTAGACTTATTGACTTCTGCATACCCACCAATCCCTGCATAGCGATGGACGGTGTGGCGCTGGACATTTACCAAATGAAAAAATAGAATCGATTCTACATCTTACGTCGAGACATTGACTCTAAGATATACCCGAGCCATCTTGTTATGCACTTCTTTTATTTGCGTACGACGTTAAACCCCAATCAAACAAACAAACAATCTTTTATTTGCTGGTCTGTGACTGATAGGTCGCACCAAATATTGGCGGAAATTAATGCGCGATGGCCTGGCATGGCGTACGAGGGTTATCTTAGTCTCGTCCACTATAGAAACTCTCGCGAGAATACGATTGGACATTTACCTGAAAGCCGAATCCCAGCCGAGACCTATACCTCACTATGTTATATAGAATCTATAAATAATAGCAACACAATACGGATGTGTGATTTGGTCCAATTTTTTTATTTTGTATAGCAGGGAGCACCAGAGCCCAGAAACGCTAGCTTATAGTTATGAGAAAATTCGCAGAGGAAAAGTAATTTTGATGTTTTGAAAATGGAACACAAGAGAGCTGCGTTTTCAGTTACCAAATTAACTACATCGAGCCTTTCGAATTCGGCATAAGAAACTATAGTAGTTTTTAAATATATAGCGGCTGTAAGAATGTATTCCACCAAATATAATAGGGGCCTATTAAATTAATTGGACAACCAAAAAGGTGGTCACGGCAAAAATGTGAAATAACACGGCTCCATTCAGAATCATTTATATGGATACATATAGTAGAATAATAAAGACCCTTTCACGAAACTAAGTAAATGACGTCATCCCATGTTAAACTTCCATACGGTGACGTCATTTACCGTAAAAGAACTAGCTGTTCATGAATACGAACTTTCATGAAAGTGACCATGTGTCTAGCTGTAATCATATGTACTAGTATATAGCATGTTATTGTATTATAATAGAACTATTATGTAGAAGAACTAAGCTATATTGGTTACACCCTTTTTTTATGTCTGCAAATCTGTCATAAAACAGAAATACAGAAAACGTATATGAGATTGCAGACTGGCGTATAGCCTATATGATTTGTTCTTACTCGAATTGGTATCAATGAAAACCATGCATGTTGGAATGAAATCAGATGGCTGGTGTGGTCAGGTGTGGTCAGGTATACTTTATAGTAATGAAAACAATCTGGCTGTCAGGTATACTTTATATTAATTATAGCAATATAAATAACTTAATACGCTTTCTGTTTAGTCTATATACACCTTTTGTACAGATATTTTTCATTCTTGACAATAAAATAAACCGACTATGGAATCACCATGCATCCTTGTGTCTTTTATTGGAGTCGTAAGTTTACTCAATACTTTGTGAAACTCATCAATGGTACTATAAGGCTATTTTTACACATCCGCTTGAATTCTGTGTGGCCCCGATGCAGCCCCATTCAGAGTATATACGAAAGACGAGGGTGGATATACAGCCCGGGGAACTGAGGGCCGAGGCGTGGGGCGATATCAACAATACAGGCCTATATAGAGCCCGGGGAACTGAGGGCCGAGGCCTGGGGCGATATCAACAATACAGGGGAACTGAGGGCCGAGGCGCGGGGCGATATCAACAATACAGGGGAACTGAGGACCGAGGCGTGGGGCGATATCAACAATACAGGCCTATATAGAACCCGGGGAACTAAGGGCCGAGGCGTGGGGCGATATCAACAATACAGGCCTATATAGAGCCCGGGGAACTGAGGGCCGAGGCTTGGGGCGATATCAACAATACAGGGGAACTGAGGGCCGAGGCGTGGGGCGATATCAACAATACAGGCCTATATAGAGCTATATATTGAGCCTTGCAATTTGATTGAAGAATAATCTTACTTTTTACGAATAGGTTTACATAATTTCTACAAAAAGTTAGAAAACCCTCTGCTTGTAAACATTCCTTTGCCAGTAATCGGGTTAATGTTTAGTCATACAGCCCAAAAGGCGAAGTTCCATTGTAGCCCTGAAATTAAGGGAACTCGAAGAAGCGACATGAGCTAATTTGAGCAATAAAACTTAAGACTTGTAGTCCCATATATAAAAGAGAATGATCTTTTTCTGAACCAATAACGAACACAATTTTGTCCAAAGTAACAAAATACTGTCATCGGATTCAAATGCAGGAATCGCCTTTATTCAGATAGATACCCAAAGCTTGGGATTTCGTGAGCTATACCGTAATTTAAATGTAACCATTTCATATTTATCCTATACATAGCCCAAAAGTCGTGAGTCCCAACTCTAAAAGTAAAGGAGACTGAGAAGGGTTTATTGATTCTGCATTCAAAAATTACAAACTTACATCATAATGCTGTTTGAAGTTACTTTAAAACTGATAAAGAAAGTGTGTGGGGTTGTGCTTTTGAATACCGACCTTGTCAGTAGATCCTTAATTCGATGCTGATAATGGGTCTTTGTGAGAGAGAAGTAGACATTTTAGGTACAAGATTTTGAAATTCCTGTAAAAGGAGACTAGCAAACTGGGTGCTTGGTTGGTCATTTTGGAAAACAAATGGAATTATTTCTTTTTTAGACCCCTTACCTGGTTCCCAATAGAACCAAGTGGACACAAAATTTGAAAAGTTTGAATCCAATAAGCCTCTCTTAATTTCTATGCGTTTCTGTTTGGTTACTTCTACAGAGGGAAGAATTTGTGTTTTTTTTTCAATCGGCATCACCATGATTTCAAAATGATCTTTAACCGGATGATCAGGGAGAGAGAAATGTTCAGCTATTGGGAATATGAGGTTTGACCTAATGGAGCTCAAATGGTTGTTGGCTCTAGGCCGAAGGGGATTTTTGATTTCACCAACATATTGTTTAAGACATTTTTTTCAAGTTATAAGGTATACCACATTATTATATATAATATATATGTATATGTATACCGGCCATGCATTTGCAGCCAAGTTAGAAAAACATTTAAAATATGTTATAACTATAAATCTCTAATTTCAAATGTTCGTAAACATTCTGGTATCGGTACAGAATATTTATTAACAAAACGTATACCGGTACTGATAAATTAAATCCTTATAACATAGGCCTACTTGTTTTAAATTCTGAATTAAAAAAAATACAAGTATAATCAATGCAAAATAAAATCAATATAGTGTTCTGTTATTATACTCTGAGTTGACTGTAAAGTCCCTAAGCTTAAAAATTGGCTGATATACATACATGTCAATGCTCCCCAGGGTTAGCACAACATACATGTATATGGCTGATTCCCCCGTCTTAGCCCTACGTCAATAGAAACCCACGGCGAAGATCGATTTCCATTCTTCAGGGTCTTCACCACGAGTTCCTATTCTTAAACGGAGGAATTAACCCTATATATTGTGCTATGCCCATTGTCTGCTGAATAATATTGCAATCCTTGGCATTTTCGTCAAACTTATCTTATAAAGGTCTTTGCTGGACCCTTGGTCGATTTTCAGAACTTCTCTTATGCAGAAGAATATAAATCTGTACCATTTATTTGTGGAAAGCTTGAATACTCAGGATTTCATACAAGTGAATGTGGTGAATATCCAATTATTATTTCTAAAAATATTGCAAAATGAGAAAATGTCAACAGAAAAAATAGACTGCATTTGTCATGGTTTATTTCTCGGAATGTAATAACGATAAGACTCATTAAAAAGTTGTCCGGCTGGTAAATCTACTAAATTCGCGATTTAGCCCTACTTCAAAATCCACTGTAGGGCAATTACGTGAATAGAAGCCCACAAACTCCCGCAGTAGCTAGCCTCTAATGGTCAGTTTTAGCTAGCACAATAAATAGGGCTAATTCCTCCGTCTTATCTTATCGCCAGCTTCTCAAAACATATATCTGATTTTCTGTGATTTGTTTTTATTTGAGGCAATAGGCCTACAACAGGCCCTTTGGGTTTTGTTTTTTCTTCTGGCTGACCGAAACGAGTACTTATTAAAAAGTCATTTTTATACGCCTGATATGCGTTGAGTAAAGAATCAATATTTACAAAAGTCTGCCCATTTCCTAGTTACGATTTTCATAGTTCTCCAGGACTTCCCTGCGCGCGATTGTTAAAATGTCAAAAATGAGAGGGAGAAACAGGTAGAAGCGTGTTTTAAAAAAAAACCCACACAGATCTGGACTATACTAAGAGTAGAGATTGTCAAAGGGTTTAATTATGTTATGCGATGTTATTTATAGCGACACCTGGGTGAAGGATGTTAACACCATATCGTAGTGTTGGTGTTGTTGAACAAAAATTCTGGTTTGTTTTCGGAGCTCAGACGACAGGCCTAGTTTTTTATGTTAATTTCTGTCAGGCCAATCAAAAGCAAAATGTTCGAGCAACTGGAACCAAAATTTACCGTGTTAAAGTTTTTAATTGCCAACGAGAATTGACAAAATTTTACCAAGGAACAAATTACTTCATAGAGCTTATACGTTACTGTAGCTCTACAAAACGATCTAATGCCTGTAGGCAAATAAGCATATCTATAAGCCCTTAATATTACACATCAAGAAATTATTGAATGTCTAATTTAT
>JAQQZZ010031942.1:0-24288 GCA_030265115.1 Mopalia vespertina | reverse complement strand
CCCCCCCCCCCCCCCCCCCCCCCTCCCCCCCGTTCTCCAACACCACTACCACAAAAATGAAAAGACCACTGCAGACACCTTATAGAAGTTGCAACTGTGTTAACACTACCCACTTTATGAGAATCAGTGTCAGCCATAATTTATGTTGGGGGGAAAAAATTTGCCATTGATCGTTAAACTAAGCAATATTTGTCAGATTGGTCATAGTTGTAGAAGTACTGAGGTTCAGTCTGTTTTGGTTAGGGGCCTCAGAGAAAACCTTGATGATCTACATACGGTTTAATGGTTTGAATGTCTGATGTGATTTGGTCATTATTGTAGACTTAGATAGATCTAATCTGAACTCAAGATCAGCCAATTATATGTGTACAGTTCTCTAATGTCCCGCAGTCTGAGAGCATCAATGAAAATGTCTCTGCGATCCCATTAAACCAGAAATGTAGGAGATATCCAAATAACCTTCTTATGCTACATGGCTGGATTCCTTGGACACATTGCATGATTTTGTGCACTAAATTATCACAATTCCATTTGGCAGTATGTCTGTGGTGTTCTTTTAATCTCATTGGGATATACATATAGAGCCATTTGACCTTTCTTATTATATTCTCCTATGGTATAAACTTATCTGATAACAGGATTCTCTGTGGTTGTGTGATAACTCACAGTCTAGTAATTAATTCATTTTTATTTGTAGAGTTTGCAAATTTAATTAAAAAACTTTCTATATATAAAAAGTACCTTCTGTCGTGGAAATCTGTTGCTAATAAAAGTGTATTATTGTTGCTTCCTGGTTTTGAATCACCAACAGAATATTACATGTTTAATATTATGGTGTCCTGTCAGGGTTTAGGTCCGGATGGATCAGCTATAAAACATTTCTGTTTGACTTACTCATGCTTCCTAGTTCTAAATGTAAAGAATATCATAAAGAACTTGTTTGTAACGTATAACAGATGTGTGTTGTGTGGTTTATTCCACGCAGTTTGATTTATCCTTAACATAACTGTTGTGTTGTAAGACAGATGATATATATTAAGTGTAGTTGATGGATGGTGCAGACTGGTTCCAGATGATGTAATACTTTAAGTCATAACCTATCAGTTTCAACATCTTAAATCACAGTTGAGAAGGATTGACCGGAAAGGTTTATAGACATTTGAGTGATTTTGAGATATTTCGCGAAGGCCATGGTTGTTTGTCATTAGTAACCATGTAAGTGTGTCACACAGTTAAGTATGGAATTCCAGTATTTCAAATGTTCTTCACAGTGAAACTCTGAGAGCACCAACAAAAACCTGAAAACAAAAATACTGACTTTCGAAAAATTCTTATGCCTTCATTGGCCAATTATATAAGTTAAAATAATTTTAACTGACTAACTTATTTATGCCAAAATATACAACAATGTGTTCTGTTTTTCATTTAAATAAAGAACTAGAACCATTGAACATATACATATAAACTAGAGTAATATGTTATTAATATTTTAAAACTCATTGCTATCATTTATAGTTTAAGTTATAAAGTTTCACACTGTGAGGTCTTGTTATTTTGCATTACCTGTTACTCGGCTGTTAAATTAATTTAGTGTAAAAGGTATCAGTGTACACAAAGTTTAAGTTAAAATATATATACCCATGTCATTTGGATTTCATTTTGATGTAATTATTATGCTTTGACGAGCCATCTAATTGACATTGAGGAAGATTAATCATGATACGTTTCATGAAAGCATATTAAGCTAGACGTGTTTAATTTAAAATGCTAGAGGTATAACATGTACGTGAGTTTAATATTAAATTTACTGCTATGTGTTGAAGACGCTTTAGCTTAAAGGTAAACTCAATTGTAGGCCTGCACCGCTTTCATTTGCACAGTTTCCTTCCTTTTTTTATAGATGTATAGGAGGAAAATATAGCATGCATTCACCAAGGAAGTTACTAGAGGATTTTGGCAGAACGAAATATATTTATTTTAAAATTATCAATATATTCGCAAAGTGAAAAGAATGTCAAATCTTTATGCACAGTGTATTTGATATCAATCGATACACCATTTATCATGCAATTTAAAAAAAAATATTTTATGTAACTGAACAATCAAATGGCATGATAAGTCCACCATATATTTAAATGAACAATGTGGTTGTTACAAGAAATTTCCACCGATGTAGGATATGATTTTTGAAAACAGTCTAAAGGATTACTACCACCCCCCACTTAGCTTGTGAAAGCATGCTACTTCCAATGAGCCAAGCATTTAGAAAATATATTAGTAATTCTATTAAACCATTTTGGTTTTAAAAATAGAGTCACGGTTGCTATGTCATGTAAACTAAACTTTACTCATTCACCGCCTTTCAGTACATTGATTTTAGATAAGACAGTTCTTTGGAATGTATCCAGAACTTGATGAACCAACCTGTCTTATCTTAAATAACTCTTGAAGATTCTGTTCATACCCTGTCGTTTTTGTGGCATTTGTATTACTTCACTTGATGGGGGTTATCAGTATTGTCATCCTGGCCAGATGGGAATTTATATTAACCCAGTTGGGTATTCAGTTATATACAGTTATTGTCTTAAATCTTTTCTTTTATCTGTTATGTAACCAGATTTATTTACATACTTTCTTGTTAAACATGATGTTGACTCAGATACCCTTTAGACCCTCATTTACATTAGCAAGTGTGTTACTAAATTCATATTTCTCATGGCTTAGTGGTAGCGTGTGTGCTTACTAATCCTACTTTGATTTACCGTTCACTGGATCGAGTCCACCTGTTAACCATCAGGTATATAGTGACATGATGTGGCTCCGGCTATCGCGAGGGTGGTTTCCTCCCGGTTTTCCAACGTAATTAGGTAAGGAGCCGTGTGAAGTGGACAATCCGTTGTCATATAAGTGAAATACTCTGGAGTACGACATTAAACCTCAATCAAACAAACTCATTACTTTATTGAGCATTCAGCTTTAGTTAATCATGCCTATAAGATATTTAAGTATGAATGTTGATGAATTTTCATGATGCACTTCATTTGCAGTCAATAAAATTCATATAATAAGCAAGTAAATATTATTTGTTATTGTACTGGTTGAAGGAGATGGGAGTGAGGGTGGGTTGTGGATTGTTCCAGTAGTTATTATTTGAGAGATATAAGGTTACTTGTTTATTTGAAACAATATTCCACATTGAAATGTAAGATAAGTCATCATCTATGGTGTGTTTTGTCTCCTCTCGGAAAGAGAAACAAAGCATTTGTTTATAAAGTTGAGGAAGGGGCACTTGTAGCATCTGCTTACAAGATGGTGGTTTATTTAGGTACCCCACACAGTCATGTTTGGCCACACTTTTCATCTCTTAACAGAGTTTGGAGTCTTCCGTCAGCGTTAGGCGTTGAGAAAACATTCTAAGAGGACTACTGCTCTTGACCTCTAAACTTTTCTAGGTGATTTTGCCATGTAAAACAACTTGTCTTTTGTGAGTGTTTTTTTTACAACAAAGTATAGCCTGAGGAATTTAGCTGGAGCTGGCTGTAAACACTGTAACGATTATGTTACTATGTAGTCAGATGAAATCAGGATTATTCACAGGCCCCTTATCATGCAATATGCTCTCCTTGTTTCTTATTATATCATTTTAGATCAGACAAAATTATACCATATGCCCGCTTCTTGTTACAGACTTACTCGGTTTAACCATATGCTCTAATGGGATAACATTTGCTTAGTCATCTTTATTGATTTTATTAGAAACTTTCTGATTCCCTGAAGTAGTGATAGTAATAAATAACCGTTTCTAAAAATATAGGTTTGCTTTTTTTTACCTGAATTGTTTGTTTAGTCTGTATAATTACGATATTAAGTACAGCAATGGTCTATAATTACAAAAATACCATGTGCACTTTATTGTATATATGTAAAATCAAACATTGGACAAAGAACAAAACTGTTTGTTTTGGGTTAAATGGCATACTCCAGGGCATTTCAATGATATGATGATTGACAGATCATGGCCAGCTTCACTTGAATACAGTTGAAAGTAGAGAGCACCTTGTGCAACCACCCCATGATTGTCTGAGTTACACTCTTGTGACTACCTCATATACATGCGATCAACTGGGCTACTTGAACCACTGTGAGCTGTACATCGGAGGAGGATCAGTAATCTGACATGCTTACCACTGAACTATGTAAACAAAGCCTGACTATACTAGTGTGTTTAAATGAAGTCTATTACTTGTTAATTATGGAAACAGAGCTCTGTGGCCTTGTCCAATGGTGGGTGCTACATGTATTTAGGTTAGCGGTAGTTAAAGTCTTAACATATAATGCTAACCAAATATGTCAGCCCCCTACAAAGTTATAGTGTCAAACACTCTTGGGTTCTGGCTATCAAAGTTGTCTTCTTGTTACCATGTTAGGGAGAGTGGCCATTTAGTCTGTGTTTTTGGGGATTTTTGTGTGGGGCTAACTTACTTCACCCTGTCAGTTGTCACCTTCCCTCATGGGCCCTGGAGGTCATAATGTTATGCCTAATCTGAAGGGAAATCTTGGTGATTTAACGAGAAAACAATCTAAAGGCTGGCATAAATCTACTGTTTATAGTTCTCAAATTTAATGCAGCCGGGAGCCATATTCATGGATTAATTTCACGCTTGTTGGCAATTAGGAGAGTCAAAACCACAGGAAACTGTTGGGTTGTGATAAATCTGACTAAGTCTCTCTTGGACAGCTGGTTATGCCACATCAATCAGTTTTTATGTGGACTATAAAAATTAAGTTTTAGGGCAAAATATGCTTATAACATCAGACACTTTTAAGATTTTTATATTAAGTATTAAATTAATTTTTTTTATGGTTTATAAAGGAAAGCAAAACAGTTGAATTACACGCAATTTTGAAACATACAATCAACAGTTGTTGTTGTTGTAGTAATGATTATAATTATTGTAAAATGTCCCCAGTTCAAGTCTTTATAATTCTTTACCCATCATCCATTATCAAAGATGGTATCGAACAATGGAGTTTTCTAAATACCCCTTGATAAATGGGTAAATAATAAATTTTAGGGCTGCACTGTTTAGACTGAAGACCACCCTTTATGTTTGGGATCTCCTGACTTAAATAATAACAAGGCAGGGACATGTTAATAATAGTCAAGTTGACAAGTGGACTTGATTTAGTGGATTTACCTCATGACACCTGACAATAACCTTTATCGTTATCAGGTGTGAGAAAATCAGATCTCACATTAATCATAGGTACTTACATCCTGGTAATTGTTTCTTTGATCTTTCTTTGGGCATAATGATTGAGTTTAAGGATCTCTTGAAATCAGAGCTATAAGCTTAATATAATATGTTTTGGAAACAATGTCAAGGAATTAAACAAACTCTTTCAAATTTGCATCCTGTCATATCGGGTTGCATTGTAGGCCTACAGTTTTGAAGTTGTTTGTCTTCTTTTTCTTGACCAAGAATCTCCAGTGTCTGACAAAATTACTGATGTTATTATATTTTAGTGTATGTTCTCGTATAGTCTATACTTATTGTGTTGGTGTTCGCAGATATTCCCTCAATGATCAAACAATCTTAATCTTTGTCACAATTCCTCCCTCGGTTTATTTCCAAGCCTTGGTACCATTGATTGGCTCAAGCTAAGAGTGGGTTGGTACCATTGATTGGCTCAAGCTAAGAGTGGATTGGTACCATTGATTGGCTCAAGCTAAGAGTGGGTTGGTACCATTGATTGGCTCAAGCTAAGAGTGGGTTGGTACCATTGATTGGCTCAAGCTAAGAGTGGGTTGGTATGCATTAGTTCTGATTCACTGGTGATACTTCACCCTACACTAGAAAGTGCCCACAAATCACTCAAGTGCAACTGTTGATCATGACATTTTGGTTACCCTTTTCTGGGTGGTCTTCCTTAAAGTGTTGTAAGAGGACTGATAAGGGCTGTAATTAGCAGTCTCTATGAAATCAGTGACTGTTGTAGCTTTGATAGGGCCGCCATAAGAAATCACTGAGAGCTGATCTTATAACCAGAGATTGAAGCCTTTCATTTCAAGTCCTGTGAGCTGGTGCCTTCCTTGATGCCACCCTCGTTGACTATTTATTGACTCAGACTTGTAATATCAACTCCGTAATTAGGTGTAACAAGATTTGGTGTGTGTGATTTTATTTTCTTGCCTGAAGTGCCACACGCTTCTGATAGTGACTAGATGATCCAGATTTGATGTGATAAAATCTCACAGATGTGAACTATTCATTGGATGTTTGTTACTAGAGCTAAGACATCACTCGGGGTCTTTTATTACTATCTCTACTCACTGGTAATGACACAGATAATACAATTTCCAGTTGGCGTCAACTTTCAGGATAGAATATTGGACTTGCTTGAAAGTGTTCATTTCAATTATATGCTAACATACTTAGAAGTTTTGCTTGAAATGTTTTCTTTAGTTCTGTATTCAGTTGTACAAAAAGTTCAGAAACTCTATGTAAACAAAACAAAAGCAAACAGTGTAGATTAGGAGTGCCTAGAATGAAGAAAAGCATCAAGAAGGAATTTTTTTATGGCTTCAACATTAAAGGATTATAAATAAAAATGTGCAGTACACAATAACGAAAATATTATTAAGTTCATCATTAAGCACTGATTTAATTAATAAATGGTGTGGCATGTAATTTTCTCAATATTAAAACATTCATAATTCTTTACCTGGTTAATGGTGATAAATTAACTAAGCGCATACATCTGATTTGGAAAGAAGAAAGAAGAATTATGGTTGCTATAAAATAAATCAATCTTGCGCAGTCTTTGTTTCATCTTTTTTGATGAATGTTTTGCAGGTGTAAAAGAACGAGTTGTTACAACTTTGATAGGTAACCGATACGGTTGTGCCATTAATAATAATACCCTTGATGTTATCTCTATTTATATATTTATACACGAAAGTTCGTGTATAAATTAAGTTGCCAAGAGTGTAAAGTTGAAGCTGTATTCTCAAGTAAAGATTTCACTTCACACAGGGTCACAATCTATGAACATGATGTTCTTCCTTCACTTCAAATAATATTGTTACTGAAGTCAATAGCACAACTTGTGACAACAACAAACTCTATACTTTTTTTTTGTATATCGGAAAGCAGTATCTATAGTCATTATCTCTGTAGATAGTGTTATTTGTGTGGTAATTGTTGATTGGTTTTGTAAGATGAGGCTGGATTTGTCTCACAGTTATTCACTATCTTGGTCAACTGACTGGCTGTAATATCCACCACATCTTGATGGTATCTGTCAGTCTACAGCCGAATTGTTCTGATTGCTTTCTACTTTGCCACAAATCAACTTCTTTTCCTGCTTTGTAATGTCTTTGTTGGCAGATGAAAGCCTGGTGCGTTATTCTAGAAATATGTGTGCAAATTGTTTTCACTTTACCGATACTCACTGATCCCTTCTCATAAATCATAATTCAATCATCTCATCTTGACAGACTTCCACCATATTTTCCTTAATATATGTGTTTGGTTCTGGTATATTCATTGCCCTGGTATGGTGTGGCGGAATATGTTGTCAGGCCTCCAGGGAATTGGGGTCAGCTAAGATCAAGGTCCGTCAGAAAGATGGCGACTCTATAAAGGACGGCCATCAAATGTGTTTCCTTTTGAGTTCTGACTTCTAATATAGCGATTATAGTCCCAAAAGACTCTGAAATAAGAATTGTAAAGCCTTTGTCTGCTGTACCTAAACGGACTATGTGGCGAACGTCATGTATTATTCATATCAATGCTGGTCATGAAAAGCTTACTTAGGTACACTAGTTTCTGTAGAGACCTAGTTAACAAATCTGTTTTTGTTTTGTGTGGGTTCTCCTCTTATTATTTTAAAATGTTAACACAGGTGTCCAATGCTGTTGTGATTTCAGTACTTTATCAGTGTTACATTATGATTTAATGCTAGCAGAATATTGTCAATTTATCCCAGGTATAATGACTTATTGTATATATTCAATTTAAAAATCACACTGAAATAGATACAAGGAAGTGGAAACAATACAAAAGTAAAGATTTGGTTCTTGAGTTAGGAGATAATATTTTTATCAGCTTCGCATATATACACATTGATTTGAATAACTGTATATTTTTAATGTAGACAAAGTAAAATTTTCTTGCCTCCTAAATGTATATTATCATCTTTAATTTCTATCACCTAAACAAATATTTGTCTGGTTTTCTCATTTATGTACATTGACATATATTTCTGTATAACAGTTTCTTGTTTAAGAGTACAATAGATGATTGAGAAGCAGACAGTATTGTCAGTATTGTAAATGAATCTTGTATTGAAGGCCTCGTTGGTTATTGTTATGGAGAGTTCTCTATCCAGTTTAAGCATGTAGTGATTTGTCTGTATTGAGAAGGAACTGAACAAACACTTAGAGGAAGGCCTGTTTACTCAGCATGAGGCTTCACAGCACAAGTGATCTCCTGTTTGAAACTGAAATATGAAACTTGTTTGGTCTGTGACTACAAGACAAAAGTGGTTAGGGGCCTTGTTCAGATCCAGGCAGTAGATTCACACACTGACCATACACTATATTAGATTAAGTCTAGCACACACTTTTCACAATGGTACCTTAAAGAAGGAGATCAGTTCTTAAATCAGACTAACAAATTCTGTCTTAACATCATCCTGGCAGCATTTTTATAATGATGTCATCACCCAGTTAGGCATAATTGTTGAGTTTAATATTTTTCTTGACTTCTCAAGCACTAAAAGCTGTTGTTGTGTTTCACCATAAGCTTATATATGATGGGGTCATCATTTACTTGGTTAAAAACAGTGGTTTGATTGTTGATATTTTGTACTTTTCCGTTTTAAATGAACTTTATGAGAGCTTCGTGACCAATGCTTATATCTCCAAGTATATTGCATTTTTGTCTCCAGACGCAACCTTAAGATTTCATTATAAAACTATAGTGTGAACAAGAACTGAGTTGTTATAATATTGTGTCATATCTGGGTGGGAATTCCATGAGCACAGCAATCCTACCAAACTGACAAATGCACGGAATGATTGACTCTTCATGAACAGTGAATCTATGGGAATTTGAAGGTTAATTATCACTTCACTTGTGGATCAGGGTATTCGACTGGATGAAGGAACTTGGATGCTATTAG
Source organism: Mopalia vespertina (assembly GCA_030265115.1). NCBI lineage: Eukaryota > Metazoa > Mollusca > Polyplacophora > Chitonida > Mopaliidae > Mopalia > Mopalia vespertina. The sequence continues at coordinate 15,099 of JAQQZZ010031942.1, read as the reverse complement.
ATTTGTGTTTTGGGATTAGTGAAGGTGTCTGCTAATGATAGAATTCTAATATGACTGATGTCTGATGTCCCTCCCCAGAGACGAATGGTATCTCTCTCTTCACGGTATGGCTTCAATCCAGCCACTTCTGCAATTTCACAGAGTTATGCATATCACATTATTTAGACACAAAAATTTAGCAACCTTTGGATGTCTGACTCATACCCATACAGACGGACTCTAACCATAGTACTGCAGAATGCACTATCATGATCTAAGCAATAAAGGCTATTATTGGTATTCCATAGAATATTTTACAAGGTTTGGGAGAAAAAAATTAAACCATTTGAAAAAAACATTTTGGATAATTAGTGTAATCTGAAACCGTGAACATTTTATATGTTGTTTTTATTATTTAAAATATCCAAAAATGATTGATAATGTTAATCTTTTTTTTTTCAATGTGTCAAAATTTAATTTTAATAACCTGATTTAATCATAAACCATATGTGATTTGTTAAGTAAGTTGACTTGTAGCTTCCCTAGATGCATAGCTTTTGTTGTTTATGATTTGAAACTTGCTCATTTGGGACCCTTTGGAGCTGGTGCTCAGATGGCAAAGCTATCACATGGACACTAGTAGGTCCCCCTGTCAGCTTGATTTATATGTTTGGCGCCTCTAATGGTGTGAACAGATTGGAGGAAACTAATGCCAACGACACCTACCTATTTGGAATGGTATGGAGGAACATTCTCAGAATTCTCTCTTTGAAACCAGAAGCTAAGATTGTCAACTTTATTTTGAAAGGAGAATGAAGATGAATGTCTTTCCGTGACAAAAAGGACCTGTTCTCTCTGACTGTGGGTGGCACTGATCCACTTACCTTACCTAACATGCATGTATCTGGTGGAAAGCATTTGCCAAACATGATATCTGTCTGACATGTCTTCTTTTTTATTTCTAATATTTCAAAACTAATTTTGTGGCTGAATAAAAATTTACCAAAGATAAAAAAAATTCCTAACAGATTTCATGCTTTCTCTATAAGTTCATGTTTACCAGTGATGAATTCTGTCTGATCCTTGTTCTTATCTTCCTTCCATTTTTATTACACCACAAAGTATGTAATGAGATTATCAGATATTCTTATTTATATCTTTATAAAAATCAAATAACTTTGATAAAAAGTGTGGCCAAAAGGTACAGTTATGAATGTATGAAGCAGTCAATAAGTGCACAAAGCTCATTAATTCCTGTTCCAGGGACACTTTTTTATGAGCTGCTAGTTTAGTTCAGGCAAGTAGTAGATTCTATCATGTCTTGAAATTGTAAACATTCCAACTGTTCTCTCTGATAATTAAAAGTTCCTCTGGTAGATGTGACAAGTGCCTTACCATCCCTAACTGTGACAGTGAGGGGCTTGACTTTAAGGGTGACTTATGGTATTAGACCGGGTGTTGACACAGATGTTCAGATAGTTTGGGGTACAGATTTCCTGGCAAGCTACCCCAGGGGCTGCAGGTCAGATAGTGGTATGTTGAGAAGGATAGTTTGCCAGTGGCCTCGTCCACCAGATGCTTTGTTTGGTATTTCCTGGATTATGACTCTACCCATCACATGTAGTTTCTCTGCAGGGACCACACAAGGCCATCAAAGATAAGACATGATACTATGCTATTAATTCTCCAGCTTTTACAGGCTTTAGAAAACAGAGGCTGTAGTTTTATTGAACTGATGAGAACCTCCAGTTCCTCTGGCTGTTTACTCGTTCAGCTTTCTCTTTTGAAAGGCCAAGCTGTTAAAGTGAGATAAGCTTTGTCTTTTATGCTAGCCATCATTTTACAAGACAAATGTAGCAACCAACATTTGAGAGTTGTTGATGTCAAATGAAATTAGACCATAACTTGTGTCAGTTTTACCGTTATATAAGTTTACTCCAGAAACCATTGTATTAATTGCATTGTTCAATACAAATAAAAAGCAATCAGACTGGCACAGGGATGTAGGTGATTTATATGTGTTAAAATGTTTGCATGGTTTGATTTCGGAACATAGGTGAAAAAGTAACGGGTTAATTTGAATGACCCCTCTTTTCTGCCTGCACATGTATAATTCCAATTCATGGTAAAACTTTGATTTTTGTGTAAAATATACTTTCCCCCTGCTTTGACTGTTTATGTATAAGAGTTTTAATGATGATATAAGTAAGTAGACATGACTGAGTTGTAACTAACAGAATCCGACAATACTGGTCTTGATGAATGGAACTGGTGGTTATCAGATTGCAGGCCACCTAATACAATCCATTGGTCATGTAATTATTCATCTGTTATTTTAGGCAATGTTTGTCATGCTGTAACATTGCTGCCCCCAACACTGATTTGTGTGAGTGCAATATCTGTGCAAGTATACTAATCTGTAGATAGGGCCCAACAAGAGTCGGGGCAATCGATAAGGAGTCAGTTTGTAGGTAGTGTGAGTGTGTGCGCTAGCCAGAAGAGGATCAATCCAATCTCCTTAACTCAAAACTCCCTTGTCATACTAAATGATGTATAGCTGGGAACTTAATGTAAAAAGAGGGTAGAGGGAAAGTATTTTGATGAGCTGCTGGCTGATGGAAGTTTTTGAAACTTCCAGATCTAATGTGAATGGAAACTGATCAAAGCCGACTAGTCATGCCTCCATTTTGAAGAATACGTGCCCTGTGTCACCAGTGTCAAAGACAGAAAGATATCATCAAAGTGTCTTCAACACCTGTTCATGATAACACCATCAAAGCCTTTGATTATTTTGACAAAGCCCCATTAAACTACTTCTTAAGTTGGTGTTCATGGTAACTTGGGTGGTTAATGCTGGGATGTTGGCTCACATAATTTCAAACAGCTTCATGCGGCTATAGTTATGACTAACACTGCCTTGTTCTCACTGAAGAGCTGGCTGAACAATATGCTGGTCTCCGATGTAATGTTGCGTGACACAGCGGGAGTGATGGCTCCAGGCTACCTCTCTTATAGCTAACACAGCGCCTCGGGACAATCCTTACTGCCTCTTCTAGTGAACTTCCTAATGCGCCCAACTAAGAAGGGCGAGGTGTGAAAAACCAACAAAATTGGCAAAATCACAGGCTTGTAATTTCAGCATTTTCTGTGGTTGACAGCTTTGGTTGTTGGAAGCGAGGGATATCTTAATTTAATACTTTCAGCTGTGTAGTGCTTGAAGGCAGACTCTGATGAAAGGATTAATGAAACAGGTTACCTTGTGGTGACAGTCTCGGTGAGAGATTTCAGCTACTCTCAAACAGATGGTTAGGCCGGACCACTGTCACTTTGTGTTTAGGCTTTCAATCAACTCTAAACATTATGAGATAACAAATATGATGTTTGATTTGAAAATGATGTTGCTAGTGAATGGTAGTATTCTTATGACTTCTCTCGGTTGTAGCAGTAGTAATATTGTGGTTTTTAACATCAGACATTATAGCTCTTGAATTGGAAATAAAAACAGTTTTTCCTTTCTCAGATATTTGCTGCTGATATTTTTGTGTACATTTCTGTAGACTTCTTTTCCTTTCTAGTTAACCATAGAGCAGTAAAATGGGTTTTGCGTTTGATTTATGACCAGGAATAATAGAGAGATAGGAGAGTTCCCCAGAGCAGATATTGGACGCAGTGTTATAAATAAGAATGCAATCAGTAGAACTGTCAATTTTGGGTGGTTAAAAGCAACCAGTTCTATGCATTAGAGATCTGCTATTGTAGTTTAATGTGTTGCTGGAAGAAGCCATTCTCAATAAACTCCAATCATCAACAGTGGCAATCTGGAGACTCACCAGTTTATAGATTTCTTATTGGATAAGCATGTTTTAATGGTGCTCTGGTGAAACATTCTGTTTTATCATGACCTCTCCAATAATTCTACTTCTTTAAACATCACTTTTATTATTTAATAGTATATATTTCCGATGATGTAATATAAATTATTTGTTTGATAATGTTGTCTAGTTTAAACAAACGGGTGTTTTGTAATTAATAATGTAGTCGGCATGCTCTAAACTCATTTGCTAAAATTTCTTGTTTCTAACTCTGATTTATCATTTAATAATTTGAGGTCAAGTAGTTTGGCAAAGAACTACTTGTGTAATGAGCCCACACACATTGAGCTGAAAAACAGTGTGTGAAATAGTAAGATCTTCAAATGAAGGAAACACACGTTTAGTTGAGTCTGTTAATGGCTTTTAGCTTCAGCCGGATGGAAGAGGGTGCTTTAAATTTGAGGATGTATGTGTTGAAATGACAGGTGGGTGTATCCCTTGGTCATCACTGAATAGTAACATTAACACAATAATGAGAAGCTCTAGACTTACTGATAGAGCATTGGAGTCTACTAACACAACACAGCCTTAAAGTTCCAACAGCATCAGTTAAAAGATTTATGCAGATGATTCAGGCCTGTTCCAGAAATATATCTGCAGAAATTCAGGTTATAAAATTATAGATAAATACAAGCTTAGTAACGCAAGGAAGGTGGAGAGTATTGCCTACATCAGCTAACAGGTAACTGTTGGTGCTCTATGCTGCAAGTGTCTTAGCTGGATAATCATGATGGAAAATCATGTAGTAGTCAAGGATATAAATACATGTGAGATTATGTACATTCATGAAAACCAAATTTAAACAAAATTATATTTATTTAGAAACTTAAGCCGGCTTGAGATTTGATTGGAGCAAAAGCAGATGTGAGCTGCCTAAGGCAAGGTGTTCTACAGGGCCCACAAATGAGATGAGACATTTGTTGCCGGGAGGCTTGAAGGGTTAAAAGGGGTGCCCAGCCAGGAAGGGAAGGCATTTACATCATATCCTGTGTCTGTTATTACACAAGCTGAGTTGAAGAAAACTAAAATAGAACAGAGACTCTCTGATAACAGATCTGAAGAAGTTATCTATGTAGTTATTTAGTCATCCCCAGGTGTAGAAGTTTGTTCTGTCTCAGTGTCACTAGTTTATTGGTATAGAGCTGAGGAATCTCTGCTAGCACTTACTCCGTTAAATACACAGCAATTTCCACCTGCTGACCCAGAAAGTTAGACCACCACCCAAAAATGTATAATACTAATGCAGCATGTTTCAAGGAAAGTTATACTGTCTTTATATAGCACTGCATTAAACAACATCTTCTAAACACAAAAGCTCTTCGCAGTGTATAGTTATATTAGTGTGGTTGCAGTACATGGTTGCAGTACATGCCTCTCCACCATATAAGTGAAGCACCCTTGCTCACCTCATGGGCCCTCAGGCTAAGGGCAGTATAACTGAAGTATAGTTATGTTGTCAGCTATGGCGGAACATTCACTCCAACATAGCATTTGTATAAACCACTTGACATTATGTCTGTGTTCACTCTTTGTAAGTACACTGCAGCAAATAAGTGAAATGCCCTTACGCATGGTGATAAACACCAATCAATCATGTCATTGATATTTTTTCGCTGTGAAATAAATTGGTAAGTTAAGCAACCCCTTTATGTTATACCACTACTGTGATCGTACCTTCATTACTCCTAAGACCACAGTCAAAACCACCTTTCAGCAGTACCTTAGTTTACTCCAGAAACATAATTGTATTTATCTATATGTGGATATACTGTGTCATTCTATCTCTAGCTACTGAAGAGGTTTGTTCTTAAGTGGGCTCCTTGATGATTTGAAGACGTAAAACAAAAGCCTACTCAATTTGACATTTTCCCAATGCAAGGAAACCTACTAGTGACTGCAGCACTAGATCAAGGCTCTTCTTTATATTCCGTTTACCCTGTGGCATAATAAAACACAAAGCTGTTAAGATGGTTGGGATGAGAAGTGTCAGGATGTTTGGCAGATACATAGAGTTTACAAGGTGCTCAATGGTTGTTCTAAGTGGACAAGAAAACCAGCAAGATAACTGGTCTATCCCATGCAACAAGTAGCAGTTCTATTTAGGGTGCGGCTTTCATTTTACAAACTACACTTGATCAAGGTCTTGTGCTAAATGTTTTTTTGTTAAAAATAAAAATAAAAACGCTTTAAATATCTGTATATGAAATAAATGTGAGAACAAATCCTTCATAATCGTATTAGGAAGTAAAGAACAACTTTTTGTTGAAATTATAGCATTTTGCAGACAATATTTAAGTCATTCTCTACAGCATGGTAACATTTTGATATTGAATGGGTTTTCATTTTTTATGGGTGTGTCATGACATGTTAAAACCGTTTCTGGGTTATGTTACAGTATACTCTGTCTGGCAAGTGATGCTTAGACCATGGCCTCTCTGAAATTCACTGTACTCTCTCTAAATATAACCCAGCTTATATATCACCTCTAATGTGTACAGTCAGCAAAAACTGACAATTAGCTGCCCTGGTTGTGCCACTTAAAAAACCAAGATACTTCATCCTTTAAATGGTACCTGATGGTGAAATTAGGAATGTTAGAGCTTTACCTGGGGAAAATGTGGTCTACCTGACGGGCGGATCTGCCTTAATTGACAGCAATATTTAACCTTTATTGCCCTGAGCCAGCCACAGCTTCACTACAGCACCAACTGAGATTGATTATTGGTGTAGCTATAGTTTAGAAAAAATGTGTAGCTTAAAATAGTTTACAAACATATTTAGATATACATTGTACCTAAATCAAATTTTTACTTATAAATTCTTAAATGTTCACTATGTAGACATTGCTCAAACATCTCATTCCAGTAATCCATGGTCAACATTAGTTTGTGCAGTAACCAAAACTAACCAAATTTTTTTATTGTAATACTTTCACTCAAACACTGTATATTTTCCATATACTTTCAGATTGGAAATTTCGTAGAATATTTTATGGGGATTTAACCCTTCACGTCTTGATGCTTTACAGTTTTGAAACCATATAAATTATGTATTTATTTTTTTACTGCTGAGAGATAAAGTGAGACATGTAATAAATACAAATGATAAAAAAACAGATTTTCATTTGCAGTGAAATTGAATAGAACGTTACATGTTCTGGCAGATTCTGAGTGATGGTAAATGGCATCTGTCTGGATAAAGGTATCAAAAAGGTGTTACCACACTTGTCCCAAATACTCAGTTAATAGGAAAATACCTTCTGACAGCAGTAATCTCAAATAAAGAACTCAAACCTGCCCTTATCAATCTTAGATATCGCTCCATTCCTCTCTTTAGCTTTACTATTTCTCACAACTCTGAATGGGACTACATTTTGCTGATGCTTTTAGATTGCTGTAATAAATACATTTACATAAATAGTCAATGATGTATTGTGAAAACAGAACATGATGTGTTTTATTAAACCCATTTTGCCATGGAATTATCCATGTTAACAGTGCTTAAATTCTTTCATTATACATAATCTTCATAGGAATGAAGTTACATGTAAGAGTGGGCGGTTGGGGGAGGGGTGCCATTCCTATTGTCCTGGTGCCTCAGAGTTAAGGGGCAGCAAGGAGCAGATGTGTTGTTGCCTCTTTGTTTTATTAATACTATTATCCTGTATTGTCTTTTATTGTTGTCAATGGCAGTATGGGTGGTTTTCTTCACCTATAAGTCTCACTGTCTGGCATACTGTCATATGAGTGAAATGACTGTAAGTACAGCATTAAATCCTAATCAATCGATATTTACCCAAAAGTAATAGTCATTTTTTTTTGGAAAGACAAGCAAGTTATTGCTTCTTCGGCCAGGAAATCTGTTGTTGAGGAACTTGAGATAGTTATGACATAACTTTCAATGTGTATTAATGGTACCTGGTAAGAAAGGACCTTATGGGAATTCTCAGGGCACTAATATACAGGTAAATGCTATGGATACAGAAAGCTCAGTAATAAGGATGGTGTAACCATGCAAATAGTCTCCTACTTCTTCTGAGGTTTAATTATACTGACAATCTCATAAACACAAAATAGCAAGACTTAGTATGAACAGAGTGTGCAAGGACAGTGTCTTTGACAATATGCAATCCAGAAAAGTGATTTCATTTTCTTTTCTGTTTCATTTAGCTGTTAATATTTAGCTGTTAAACATGTAAACAGATGTATTGTATCAAATTTATAATGTGAAGTCCAGATAAAGAATGTCACAACCTAAGAAGTTGAAGTAAGTGACAAAAACAAGTGGACTTCTACATTGTTTTTTTTTTTTTTTTTTTGATGGCTTATTAAGACTACTCTTATGTGCTTAGGATTCCCGTGGGATTTAGTGTCAACTCTCTCTACCCAGATTAAGCCCTGGATGATTTGATGGTACAATTCAGTAGGCTTATCATATCTGTCAGCATTTTCAATTTTGTCCAAGACCTTGTGGCTATGTTCTTGTCTAAATCTGAATAAAGCCATTACAAGGCTCTGGGTCGTCCTATTATCTTTGTTTCATGGAAGAAGCGGTTCCAAATTCTATATATCTAAATAGGCCTCATGGGTATCCTCAAGACCAAACCGTTTCTCTGAAAATCCATTATATGTGGACGATGTGCGAAATGTTTCTTGAGTGTGAAGTCCCTTAGGCTTTGGATAAAGGTCTATGGTGAGATTGTCCACACTGGCCAAAGTAAATGGTTTGTACCTTCATTTAAGGCTTATTGAAAACACCCCACTAGTAGCGATGAAGATTGTCTTTGAATGAAGAAAAAAGAAGCTTGCTTGTTTATGAGCTTATATGGAGAGACTGGATTTTGTTGAGGTTTTCTCCCAAGGCAGCACAGGTGATTGATTCAAACCAAAGAGGCACTCATCCTCTTGGCTTACTCTGAAAGTTTATGTCTTCGAGGAAGATTTTCCTGTTTGGGAAAAGATTTCAGCTTCTAGCATTTTGATTGGTCACAGCTGTAGATTACAGTTTCTGGATAAACCAATCAAGATCTGTTCGTTTTTCTCTCCTTTTGATTTCTTTTTTCCCAGGCCATAGCATATAATAAAACTAATTTTGTTAACAAACAATGTGATGGAGCCACAGGTTTCCATAAACAAAAATTTGTAATTATGCTTGTTTTGTTGAAATGCCCTCTGGTTCATTACTTCACAGGAACCCTTTGAAGTATTCTGATCTTTACACAACACCACATAGGGTCACATTTACATAGCAACTAGTAGAAACAGTTGTTTGAAATGTTTGGAAATGGATAGAGAGTGATTTTAATTGGATCTTTGTGGAGTGTCAGACTGCCGTCACTGTAACGTCTGTAGAACATGATCTAGCCATTAGCCTTAGCTGATGTTCATTCGACTGTGAAATTTCCAACTTTGTTCTCCAATAAAGTGAATAGTGCTGACTGCCGTGGCTTTGTCCAACATTTGAAGGTTTTGCAATAGCAGGAACTTTGAAGTTTTGTTTTCAAGGGAAGTAGATTTTCATACTCCATTAAGTTTCGGAAGACTTTTTGTTTGCGATTTTTTGATAAAAAGTTTGGGTTTCTAATTTGAACTTGTGTACACTAGATCTTTGATTGATTTTGTTTGTATACTGACAAGTTAAACTCTTCCCAATACCTTTTATGTCAGTTCTTGATTCTAACAAAAATTGTTGACATTAAAATTATCCTTTGTTACTTATTTCACTTCCTTACCGAACAGCATCTAGATACTTAAGCTGTAGGCAAAAGAGCACGATCGGAAAACCATTTAAAATCCTTGCTAAGGAGCAGTTCATTCTTAACTTCATGGGCTGAAAATAGCTTACTTTTTTATGTTTCTGTTTGGGATTTTGTTTTGTTCTTTTTTGCTGGAAGAAATGTGAAAAGGCAACAATGTGACTGTTGCAAGAAGTAGTGTATTGATTCAAACACATCTGCTCTTAGGAGCGTCAGTCGAGGAGCTTAAAGAGGATGCTGTCTGAAAAAAATAATGCTGTATTGGAGTAGAGTGTGCGGGGCTGTGCCAAGTAAACATTTTGATGGTTAAGAGATGAATTTTACTCCCACACCTGCCAATGCTCAGCAAAGCCAGTTACTTCTGGCAGACAACAGAAACTGATATCTATTCAAGTAAAAAAATCCAGTCAGTCTTGATAGATAAACACAATTGTTTCCAGATTTGAGAACAGTCAGTTGAACCAATAGTAGACCAGACGGTTTTGAGCCCTGTATGTGGTTGGGCGGTTCTGTTAAAGCTTAGAGTTAACCTTTGTTACCAAGAACAGTCCTCTTTCTCTATGTCAGTTTATTTATCTACTGCTACATTCCCTGTTTTACTAGGCTATGACTGGCACTATCACTCGTCATTTGGTAAAGAAATCTTGTAATTAATTTCATTATAATGGACTTTCTACAGCCAGTAAGCTGAAATGGTGGGGAAAAACACTTAACAGGTTAAAGGTTGAACGTGTTGTTTAAGGTTAGGTAATATGACCTGGAGTGCTTTATGGTACTTGTGTCTGTATCCCATAGTTGTAGAGTCAGGGAATCATGCCTGGTACATACAACATAAGGTTGACTCTATGCAAAGCTTCTTTTGGTAGAAACCTTATATGTGTACACAGGTGGACATTTTAATCACAAAGTTTTCCTGTAAGCTGCATTTCCCCACAAGACTACCACTCTCTGAGACCTACCACCATTCCTCAACCACTATCTTTTTCACAAGACTACATAAGTTGTTGGTTATTGTTCTTTGTCCACAGTACATCAACATCATAATCTATTCTTTACTTAGAAAAACATATCCCCTGTGGATGGTAGCAGCTTTCTTTCTCTTGTCAAAGGTTATGAAAACAGTCTCTAGAGCCGTATCATGGGGCTTTAATCAGTCCAGGATGCCTTCTACTTGAGTCTTTCACTGAGAGCTTTCAACTCTTGGTTATATAATTACCAACACATTTCCAACACACTCTTTACAGTAAGTTAATGCATCTTTCCACAATTAACAACAAAATCATTAAGATCTACACAACCTGAGTGTGCGGAAAAAACTCACAGCTTCAACATCAATGGCTAACTCCTGAAGACTTGTACAAATTGCCACAGTTGGCTTCTGGAGATTTTGTTCAGGCGCCAAAACTAGATAAAAAATTTCCTTTTGATGTTTAAAATAACTGAAAGCAAATACAGCTAGGAACTGAACACCAGAGAGTTATGAGACTGATTATATATCTTATGTAAACTTCCTGTTACGGCTCACTTATATCGTCCTTATGACTACAAAATAGAGAACTATATACATACTCTGTATACAGGCTCATGCAATCCTGTTAAAAAAAAACCACTGTGCAAGGTTCTATCACCTTTTTAAGAGCGGTAACTTTCAACTGAAAGTGACCCCGTGAGAAGGTCGGTAAGGATGACCCAATTATAGAGCACTTCTACGGTGTTGGTTCTGGAACCAGCAGAATGAATTTCTAATCAAGTTCAGAGGAATACTTGAATTTGACTGTTTAAGTGTTTGTGATGCCTTTAAGATAAGAATGCATGCATACCATGGGGTCTTTTGGATTTACCAAATTGAGTCAAAACCTTTTCACCTCCCTCCCCCAGTCCCAGATGGAAATAACCCCACAACACCACACCCTAGGCTACCTATTTTTCATTACCCCAAATTAATCCCCCCAGATTTCTAGTCACTTTTGGCTTCCCAAATAGAATCGAACCCCCACCCGGGTCCACCCCTTGTTGAATGCCCGAACTGAATCCCCTCTCTCCTCCCTTTTCCCAGCCACTTTTGGTTTCCTGAACGGAATCAAACTCCCACCTTCAGTCTGCCCCTTTTTGATTACCTGAACGGAATCAAACTCCCACCTTCAGTCTGCCCCTTTTTGATTACCTGAACTGAAACACACCCCTTCCAGCCATTTATTAATTCTAAAAAAAAGTGGTTTGAATAATTAGGCCAGCCACGTTCACTTTTAGCAAATAATAATCAGATATATTCTGTAGTCTGTCTTATAATTAATTGTGATTGTGGAAAGCCAATCGTTTTTTCTTTTAAATTGTCTCAGGTGAGATAACATTTTTGAAGCCAGCAGGTCATAAATGTGCCTTGACTGTTTCTCTGTTACTGTCATTATGTCTAGTTTGCTTACCAACCTCCAGTCTCTGTTTGGAAAAAAGTGGGATTGTTTATATGTAGTTTACAAGCAACTGATAGATTTATAGGAGCTTGGATTGTGCTGAGTTTGTTTATAAGGAAACTTGGCATCAGATATCAAAATGGTAGATCTCCAATGATAGTGACAAAGAGTAGCCTCTCTGTTTCCAGGGACATTAATATGTGGGACTGTTTTTGTAATTATAATTTAAGATGCCAAATCAAGTTGAAATAGTTCTCAACTTTTTGACATTCATTTCTGAAGTTCTTTTTAACAAAGCGTTAGAATAATGCCAACAAAGAAATTAACAAATGTTAAAAATCTTTTTACTGATAGGAGATCAAACTATCTGATACACATTAATTAGGCAAAATTGTTGATTGACAATAATTTTGACATGTTCAAAGATGCTAAAGGCAAATATGTAGAAGAAATGATCTTTACTAGTCCACTAATCAATGGGGATCAAAGAAATATTGTGTTACTTACATATTATTATGAGAATGTTTGAATACAAATATCTCCTATAATGTAAACATTTGTCTATGATCAGCAAGATGTTATGACTGGTATGCCATAGTTAGATATAACAGTAGTTAAGTCGGGTTTTGACAGCTGTTCCACGATCAATGTTTGAAAACACTCTTTGGTATTTCTCCTGATTACAATGAAGATAAAACACCTTTTCTTACCTACATTCTTGAAGAACCTATATTTATTTACATTCATATGTGTGGGGTCCTAACGCCTGTTGATTTGCGGCCAATGGGGATATCTGACACCACCAAGTCATGGTGGTCGAAAAATAAGTTTCCTTTTTCATTCATGATTTATTATTCAAGATTTATTTTACTATCTCATTCTTTTTGGCCAAATATACTTTAACTTTTAGATTTTATCATCACAATTTAAAAAACTATGGTATAAAAACTTTTCAATATAGTATTTTTATTTACTTTGTTCATGACTTTTTTCGCATTTTAATTATTTCCCCCCCAAAAATTAAATAATATGTCTATTTTTGTGCCTGTGTTTCAGGATTATTACCCAACCCTCGAATTGTTGAGCATCCCAAGGATTGTTATGTGGGTAAGAATGACCCCGCGACCCTGAACTGTAAAGCTGAAGGCGACCCCAAACCTGTGATCACATGGTACCGTAATGGACGTCGTGTTATTACATCAGATCAAGATCCCTCTGCTCACAGATTATTAATCGATGGAAGTCAGTTGTTTTTCTTGCGAGTCATCCACAGTAAGAACAAGAAGTCTGATATTGGGGTGTACTACTGTATAGCTACTAATATACACGGAAGGGCCAAGAGTCAGAATGCCACTTTAGAAATAGCAGGTAAGACAGAATTAAGCCGTTAACACCGACATGCCTGGTGGAGGGGTTGGCAGGGAGCTTCCTCTTGCCCTGGCGCTTTCAGAGCCCAGGGGCAACAAAAAGCCAATAAGTTTGTGATGACTGTATTACGTCCTGTGATTGTCCTGTCTTGTCTTTCTTTGTTGCCAGTGGTGTTGCAGGATTGTTTCCTTCACCTATTGTGCTGGCCGGGCATGCTATCATGTGAGTGAAATAACCTTAAGTATGGCGTTAAACCCCAATAAACAATCAAACAAAACTGCTTGGGTCTCTTAATCCTGTATAGAAAAGGTCAAGGTAATTAACCACTAGAGATTCACTTATGGTAAAGACTGTCTTTTGATTTCAAACTTCACCATTGCACATTACATTCTCTCATGATATATTCGAAAAAACTGAATTTGTATTATTCCATGTATGGCAGGATTATATCCAAAGTCCTTGACATTTCTTACAGTAGTGTTTCTTGACTACATATGTGTTTCTATGTGCAGCTAATCATTTCCAATTTTTATTCTTTCGGTTTTAAATAGTATTTCCAATGAACGACTTAAAACAACAATGAAAAAAAGTAACTGCATTTATTATAACTAAGTTATTGTAAGTAACTTAACTAACTGTCCCTTTTGTGTAATGTTAATTTTTAGGTTTCAGTTTGACAAGTAAAATAAAACTGTATACACGTAGATTGATTATATTGGCTTTGCATTTTCTCATAGTTTTAGCAAAAATGTTATAGTTTTTTTAACTTACTGACAACTTAAAAAAACAATCAGCAGAGGCGACTTCTATCAATCTCTGATCTAATCAATTTTAATTTGCATTTGAATTATAGCTGCTCAGCTTGAGTATATCTTCATTAAAGCTTTGTTCCAGTTTAACTTACTAGAACATGGAGCCCCAGCTAGTTTACCTTGATTGATCACCATTAGAATACAGTTGTAACATTAGCTCAACTCATCGATTTAATGTGACAGACCAGGGTTAAATTTCTATCCTTGTAAATATCCTAACTTTTTAAACAGAAAAATGGAAAAAGTGAGCTGATTAGGAAGGCAAATAAATGGTAATATTATTTAGTGAAATTAAACTGACTACATGCACAAAGAACATCTAATGATTTGAGTATAAATATAAGGGAAATTACACTATATATGATTATTAAGATAGCCTCATGGTTTTTGTTTATTTTTCGTTAAGGAGCAGAAGTGAAGTCTATATTTTGTAGCCTCATTAATAAATAGTTTTTACTTACTTTTATCAGCTTAAATACAAAACTAAGTAAATATTTCCATTTGAATGTTCCAGTTACATAACAAGGATCACACAATACCTGGTGACCAGTGCTATAGCTTATCCCTTTGAACCTGGCTTGAAGACAATGTTTTTAGGGATTCATCATTCCTAACATATAGCTTTTTGATTCCATGATCATCCACTGGCTGTAAAATATACCACCAATGTGGCTTATTCAAACAAAACACGCATTTTCAATTGTATTCATTAAAAATGTCAAAGTTGTTAAGAATTTTGTGTTTTATGAAGATCAAAAAATTAATGAATTTACATTATAGCTTGCTTTCTTTAGGCAATCCCATAGTATGACAGTATTTTCGTTATTTTTGGGATAACACTTTCTTAGTTTGAACCGATTCCAGTTCAGAAAATTTTGCAGGTTGAAACCCGTCCGGGAATC
>JAQQZZ010031931.1:0-10711 GCA_030265115.1 Mopalia vespertina | reverse complement strand
TGGCCGTTACTCCTATCTCTGGCCATCATCTGAATGTAGACAGGATCACCCTGCCATCATCTAGGATGATGCTTGGCTGTTACTCCTATCTCTGGCCATCATCCGAATGTAGAGAGGATCCCCCTGCCATCATCCAGGATGATGCTTGGCCCTTACTCCTATCTCTGGCCATCATCCGAATGTAGACAGGATCACCCTGCCAGCATCCAGGATGATGCTTGGCCCTTACTCCTATCTCTGGCCATCAGCTGAATGTAGACAGGATCACCCTGCCATCATCCAGGATGATGCTTGGCCATAACTCCTATCTCTGGCCATCATCCGAATGCAGACAGGATCACCCTGACAGCATCCAGGATGATGCTTGACCATTACTCCTATCTCTGGCCATCATCTGAATGTAGATCGGATCACCCTGCCATCATCCAGGATGATGCTTGGCCGTTACTCCTATCTCTGGCCATCATCTGAATGTAGACAGGATCACCCTGCCATCATCTAGGATGATGCTTGGCCGTTACTTCTATCTCTGGCCATCATCCGAATGTAGACAGGATCACCCTGCCATCATCTAGGATGATGCTTGGCCTGGATGATGCTCTGCTGATGATGGTGGGACCATACTATAGTATTAATATTAGATCTCTGTTCTGACATAATTGTCTACTTCATGATATAAGCTTACACGTTTAATATTAAATCTCTGTGGCTGCTTTTGTATACTTGTATCTCAGTGTATGGACTCTTTCACAGGTTTGAGAGTGTTACAGATTTGTTGACTTGACAGTGTCAGGTGCTAACGATGGCCCTTATTGAACTCCCAGAAGATAGATATTGATAACACATGACACACATATTATCAGATCTCTGTAGCTGTTGTGATGGTTAACACGTTACCTGCAAGTTTATAGTGATAATAATCAGTTACTCATCTCTCTCTTCTCCACAGGTAACTGATGTAGGCCGCAGCTTAGTTACTATTGTCGGCAGAATCAGCCCCAACTGTACCATTCAGGACCGTAGTGTTTTGGCTGTCAATGATCGAATCGTCAGCATTGACGGCAAGCGTATTATCAGAAGCTCTAAGGAAGAGGTCTACGCTATACTGAAGGCTCCTAACGAGTCGTATATTACTTTAGACGTGTGCCACGCTGTGAAACCTCCTGTTGATAATAACATCTTGAAAGAGACAAATTTGCCCCTAAATTTAAAAGTTACGACCAAACGTGATCATGAGCCACCATCAAATTTGAAACGCCTCTTGTCCGGTGTGAGCTCAGATTCGGGCCACGGAAGCTCACCACCAACAGGAGACACAAACGGTAGCTTTTTATTTGATAACACAAACAATAATAATAACGGCTTATGTGTGTTGTCAGAATCACCTCCCACAGAGACTGATCCATTAACACCTGGATTATTTAACATTACAGAACAATTATCACAAAATAACCTCAACAGTTTTGGATACTTCAGATCACCAACATGTGATAGAGAAGCCGTTAATGGAATAGGGCCTTTAACCGGTGAATCCGACATCTTGAGAAATCCACAAGATCAGTTTTCAGAAGAATCCAGAGATATTCAAACTCTCAGATCAATTTCGCAAAATAGTGGCAGAAGCCGAGAGAGCTATGGGAAGCGACCTTTATCAGATAACAGCGAGGATCAGTGCTGTTTTCAGAGAACATCCTCTCAAAGTAGTGGAGACAGTTTAACAGTGAATGGTCGTCGTGTCAAACGCCCTGGCTCTTGCTCGAGTAACTCACGATCAAGTAATTCACGATCTGACTGCAGTGAGAACCGAGCGTCTAACTTATCGAGGTGTTGGTCGAACTGTTATTGTTGCATGACAAGAATTTGTGTGGCTAGTGGTGCAGCTGGCCTATCCCATCCATATATCTGTAGTAACTGTGTTTATGATAAACAAAACGGTTGTTTATGTATCCAAGCTGATGCTGTTTGTCCATCTCCATCCTATGTTAATCTGTGTCTATCAGAGAGAGTTAAATCCCTGCCCCCTGAGGGTTACTGTGGTCAGGATTTCTATGAGGAGTCTGCACATGGAACTAGATCCCTGCCGTTGAGTGCCACCAACGATGTAACAAACCTAACTACCTACCTTCAATGTCTTGACCCGTCCAATAATTTCACAGATATGGCATCTGAAGGTATGGATGGTAACAAAGTGGTTTCCATGACAACGAAGAACACTTCTAGAGGTGGTTGCTTTGACAACATGACAATTGCCCAACAGATTCTGAAACGCCCTCAAAACGTTCTCTGGGATCCCAATACGAAAGTGGTAACCCTGAACAGAGGCAACCAGAAAAGTCCGCTGGGTGTTTCCTTCACGCACCCGTTCTGTAAGGTGGGTATATACATCAAGAATTGCCATTGCCATTGACAAATCATCTCGAAGTGTTATGTCGCGGGTGGTTGGAAGGAGCTTCATGTTGCCCTGGTGCTCTCAGAGCTAAAGAGGAACAGGAAGCCGATCAGTTTGTGGTGTCTGTATAACATCCTGATATTGTCCTGTATTTGTCCCGTCTTGTCTTTGTTTGTTGCCAGTGGTGTCGAGGGTGGTTTCTTACCCATTGGGCTGGCATGTCGTCATATAAGTGAAATACCCTTGAGTACAACGTTAAACCCCAATCAAACAAACAAACTCAAAGTGTTATGTCAAAAGTTTCCTTCACAAATGAAAAGAATGCCCATGTCCCTGTAGCTCTATGTGTGGATACATGAGTAACCCTCTGGCTAAGGGCAGTTTGTTTTTAAAGTAGCAATGCTCTCTTTACTTTATAGCAATGGAGGAAAATAACTTTCCAACTTTATTGAAATGCTTTACATTTTGGTTGTGCTAGTGTCAATAATTGTTGGAATGCAGAGCCATCATATAAGTCAAATAGCCTTAAGCACGGCGTAAAACACTAAGAATTACTCCGTATTAAAGTTCTTGTGAATCCTTGTAGCCATCTTGTATGTACATTATTGACAACATCATGAACATTTGACAATGTAATTTTCAGAATGAGGATGGTACCGTAGATGTGTACACTCTGGTGGAGCGAATTGATAGTGGAGGATCCGCCGAAGGAAAGCTCTTTGTCGGTGACTGGATTCGATCGGTGAATGGGCAACCCCTCCATAAACCATCAGAGGTAAGACAGTGTACATGTAACATTAGTCATAACATAATAAGTAAAACTTTATGGATGTTCAACTTCTGCGTTTATTCATACGCAATGTTTCAGTGCAGATACTAGCACTGTTTTCAAATCGATCAATACCATCAGAAAAACCGCGATCTTTAGTTATATTAAAGTAAGTTTTTTAATGTATCATCCCAGCTTCTAAATGCCGCTAAAACAAACATTATCCATGATATGATATCAGACCTGCCTTCCAGGTGTATTCTGGGGTACTTTGTACACATAATTAATGTTGAATACACCCAAAGACCATTAAAGTACTGACAGAAATTAAAATTCTATGCTATGCTTTATCACAAAAATACACATAATGGTAAGAAAGTACTCCTAAAAAGGAATGTTTTTACACACATCTTTCAGGATAGGCCAGTCTGTGATATGCTATTGTTATAACTACCTTTAAAACCATACAATCTGTTACAGGATTTGTGCATATTTTCATGTACATGTATCCATTTATTCAAAATAAATGCTACTACTAAATGTTATTGTCTATGTTAAAGAATCAATTAAAGAAACAGTATCGCAACAACAACAGAAATGTCTTGTTCATACACGCGAGCCATTTACATGACCATACATTTCCAACCACGGGGCAGCTTCCTGTTGCTCTTCGGGTTGTAAAAAGGGGAACCAGAAGTCGATCTGTTTGTGATTGTCTTCGTCTTGCGTCCTGTGACTATCCTGTATTTGTCCTGTGTCAGCGACGTTGAGGGTGGTTTTCTTCACTCATTGGGTTGGCATGACGTCTTGTGGATTAAATAACCTTGAATACAGCGTTAAACCCCAAACAGTAAAAAAAAAAAACAGCTAGAGATAGGCTGGCGTTACAGATTCACTTCCACCATACACATTAAAAACATTGTGATCATCAATGTGTGCTATGTGTAACATTAGTGGTTGAAATTTTGATTTGTGAAATCAAGTCAGTCAAAATGGGAACATATTTCAACTGTATTTTTAGCTACATCATATGTGTTATTTCTTGTTTTACTCCTTCTGTATGAGAATTTTGCTGTTGAAATCCACTGTTAAATGATTCTTTGTATTATACTTGTTATCCAGTTTGTCAAAACTAGCACTTTTGCATGTAATTTATGTTCTATGGTTTTGTATTTTTGCTCCTGGTTAGGCTTTAAGTGTGATGTCTTTACTAGAGATGAGTGAAACTGTCCGATTTGTTATACAGCGTCCTGTAGACCTGAAGAAATCCCCTGGTGATCTCAAATATTCTCCTGATAAGTCCAGTAAACATGGCAACTATAGCCCTTCTGCTCCGATACAGTACTCTGGGAATGGGGACAAATCTGTGTCCATCACAAATGCTCAAACATCTAAGAAGAGAGTTGAACGGTACTTAAGCTCCTGTTCTCATGCCAGCAATAACTCTGGTCGTCGTCATTCTCCAAACTCTCAAAAAAGTTGCACATGCTTGAACTGCAGCTCAAACAACCTTCATCGATCTGTCAGCTCCACGGGAAACTGTATTGACATTCTCAGCCTGGCTAGAACACAATCGGCTATGGAGGATACTGTGAAATTTCCCTCAATCAAACTCTTCGTGATCGGCAGCCATGCTCAAAGAATGACGGAGTTACTCATACCCAACAGCTCTGAGCACTTTTCATCACAAAGCAAGGAGAAGTTTTTCCACCTGTCTTGTTTAGTCCGAGAAGACAGTGATGGCGTTACTAAGCTGTCCCTTGACGAGGGCAGAACTGCATGTGAGAATGAGTTTCTATCTGGGGTTTTATCTCAATACTGTGAGGTAAACCAGACCAGTATCTGTGAGGAAGACATTGAGTTTGACATCGCCACTCAGTCCGGCTCAGAGAATCTCACTTCTTCCTTCAGTCGGATGAATTCACGGACACCAAATTGTGCAACAACAACAACAGTTAATTTAGACATTTTCATATGCACTGAAGAAATGTTTTTTAGCCAATGTACTCGGGTGTTATACTCAAAAAATGCGATATTCTTTGTAACATTTGATGGTGGCAAGGTGTTAGAGAATACAGCAGAAATGTACAGGATTGGCCAACTTGTCCACGAAATACGCACAAACTCTGGTGTGGATTCGCCACTCTTTCTGTATGGATTTTTGGACACGAATACTAGCGATGCTGTCAGCACATGCACAAAAACAGATGAATTGAAGGCATTATTTTATACGGATCATGGACGCCAGATTCTGAGATATTCTAACGTTGCCATGCCTCACTTTGTGACAGATTCTGCAAACTCGTTACAGAATGCATGTCAAAGCGCCAGGCAGTTGATTGGTCGGATTGTCATACAACAGGAGTTTCTCACTGGTCAGTTACACATAGCAACGCTGGCAGCCATGTCATGGATTCACCAGCTTCGACGCCAGGGCACACAGTTCATTACAATGTCAGATTTACGTGAAGGAATTTACTCCCTGATCTCAGATATTCAGCAGGAGAAACTGTCAAAGATGATCATAGAACTTCAGGCATCTGGTACAATATTACTCACAGGTAACTAACACTATTATTATTCAACTATCAATTTATTCCTGATGAACTTTGCTGCCTACTTACTTCCCTTTAATAACTTACTAACTAATTACCTCCCTTTAAAAACGAGGCTTACGCAATCCTAAATATCAATTACCTACTATGTACTTTGCTACCAAATGCTATAATAGTGAGAACAAAACATGAATCTGGCCCTGCCCTCTTGCTGAGGGCATTTAGTTTAAAGATTTAGTACATGTAGCAATGCTGTTTTTGATAGTACTGAAGGGAGATTAACTTTCTAATAGTATCAAAACACTTCACATTTTATGGTAGTGCTATTGTCAATTGTTGTTGGAATACACCACCTTCATGTAAGTGAAATACCTTTAAGCATGGTGTATAACACCAATTAATGAATGAATCTGGCCCCAGTGATGGGAAACTTTGATCTATAGCTCAACTGATTTGATTACATTTAAAGTCAGCCATATGACTTAACTTGTTAGAGTCAACTTTAAGCTGATCAGTCTTTGATGTCTGTATTTTGTCCTGTTTTTGTCCGGTCTTGTCTTTGTTTGTTGCCAGTGGTGTCCAGGGTTATTTCCTTCATCCATTGGGCTACCACGCCCTCATCTGTGTTAAATAACCTTAATTATGGCATTAAACCCCAATCAAAAGAACAAACAAACAAACGTTATTTTACTGATAGCATAGGTTTATGGCACGAGTGTTGCTTTGTAACATGGTAGCTGTAGATCCTTAGATAGAATACAATCTGAGTTGAATTTTAAACAGTCCAGTATTGCAACATTAAAAGAACACATTTTAATAGACCTGTTGATAGACAGTGTTTCATTTAAAATATTATAAAAAGTTTCAACTAATTTTTTTCTTGCAGATGAGTGTTTGGACTTTGACCATGGTGCCTCTCGGAACCGAACAGTATTCATTCAACCTCTAAATGTTTTACAATGTTTACAAAGCTTTATAGGTCACTTGGAAAAACTTGTGAGCAGAAATAGTCCAAGGGAGACAATCGGTGTGAACTATCCCACTTCTGTCACCAAAATGACACTACAAAAAGCTTTTAAAGCGGCTGACAGTTACAAACTGAAATTTGACGATTTCTTAGAACTTTTGTGGAAATTCAAATTGGCGCACAAAGTATGGAAATCCCATGACGATTACTGGTTGAGTTACTTCCTGCCCATTACACCGACATGTGATAAAGCTGACATGAGGGAAGAGCATGTGTTGTATGTGCGACTGGATAGCTTTATCTCGGGAGGTGTGTTTCTGTTGTTTGTTCACAAGCTGGCTGAGGTGTGTAAAGCCGTGAAGATCTCTGGACTCAGCCTTACCTCAGGGGAGATCCACCTCCACGACTGGATGTTGTGGATAGAACACATGTGGACTGAAGACTTTATCAAACTAACCTTCAGGTAAACAAACCTTTAGATATAATATACTTTTATGACTGTATATAACATATCTTTGTGACTGTAAATAAAGGAAGCATTAAGATAGTATATATTTTTATGATTGTAAATTAAGGAAGCCTTTAGATATGCTTGTGAGTGTAAATTTAAGAAGCATTAAGATATAAGATATGTTTTTTAGTGCAAATTAAAGAGGCATTAGGATACAGTATGTCTTTTTGACTGTAAATCAACATTTCCAAAGCAAACTTCATGTTGCCCTTGATGTCTGTGTTTGTTGCCAGTGGTGTCATGGGTGGTTTCCTTCACCCATTGGGCTGGCATTGAATCATGTGAGTGAAATAACCTTTAGTACCGTGTTAAACACCAATCAAAGAAAACCAAAAACAATAGTTAAGCACTTGCCAAGCAAGGGTTTTAAGGTATTTCTGCTAGTACCCTTCAGCTTGATTTGGTGTAATTTATTGAAATCTTGTATAATTATTAGTACATGACTCAAGGTTACTTTCAAGAACTGCAGCATATGTATGAATTATGCCATATAAGAGAGTCCAATGAAAGTAATTTCTAGTCAATCTTCTAGCTTTAATTAAGTAGGCTTGTTTGTTTGTTTTTGCAGGCTAGAGAAGTCCAACATCTCCCCCTCTCCGCCTTGTGCTTTTCTGGAGAATCTTACTGATGCGTTAAAGAGTTGCCTCCCTTCTCCCCTTCATTATTATGTTTGTGTGCCATGTCCACTTGGTGAGGAGTGTGAAGCAAAGGGGAGACAACCACACCTCATAGACATTCTTAGGAAAGAATCAATATTCTGTTGTAACCAGAGAGTGGATAATCACAAAGCAATCACAATTTGGCAGAGTGGATTCCATCAAAAGGTATGTGCGGGTGATCAGGGATGTTGCACCTGGTCGCGGTTAGTGGTAGATGTAAGCTTTATGGTGCTCTGGATTTCTCAGTGCTAAAAGACGATACATAATAAAATAAAGGTCAACTGTAGCTGAACCGTAGGGCATGCAGCATTATAAATTCACACATTTTTGTCCATTGGGCAGATTAACTGTTATATTTCTGAAATAACTATAACATTATCTTTTCAAATATACTTTTTTTTTTTTTTTTTTTTTTTACTCCATATTTAATTATATATTTTTTTTTCAAAATAATTTTCATGCCATTTAAAACACTATTTATTTGTTTTTGTTTTTTTTTCTGTACTTATTTGTTCTCTATTTTATATATTTTATCAAATTTACTACACTTTTAAGAATATTTTTTTGCATTATAGCTTTTTATTTTTTACTCTACTTATACTTATTTATTCCTTGTTTGGTTTATTTCAGTTATTAGTATGAATGAATGAACATATAACTACTTTTAATTCCCATGAAGGTTGGAGACGTCAAATACTACTGTCCATTATATGTGTAACAAATGTAAGCTAAGTAAAGTAAGCTTACAAATTCACAGATTAACTTTAAAATTGGAATGTAGTTTCCTCCTGTAGTTTATGTGTATTATTGTTTGCTCGCAGGAAGCTGGCCCAAAAACAAGTTGTTTTGGTGACAAAGGTGGAGGACCACCCAGCAAAAAAGAGAAAATGAAATTTGATTGGTCAACTCCTGTGATGAAACTGCCATTTGATTTGTTGAACAACCTCTTCTTGGAACTTCTCGTGGAAATGCCAATGGGTAATGATTGGTCAGGATTTGCTGGTAAGTTTCCTGCGTATTTTAATAAACTTAATAAAATGTACAATTGTATGTGATAAACAAACTTACAACTTCCATTTGGAGTACTCTGTAATTTACAGATAATTTAAATACCCTTGAACACAGCATTGAACACCAATCAGTATATAATGGTCGATATCTAAAGGTCAGCTAGTTAAAAATATTTTACAAAGTTATATGCTCTCTCATGAGATAAAGATATCCCCAGTTTCGGAAAATACACCTCTCTAATGAGATAAAGATATCATAAATTCCTTGGAAACACTCCTCTCAAATGAGATATCACCAATGCATAGTATCTGAAAATTGCAATATTCAAACTTTAGTTTATCGTATTCTGCACAAAGTTGATTTTTGGGGACAAATTATTCTGTGACTTCCACGGATTTAGAAGGTGGTTTCCTTCACCTACTGGATTCGAACACTGTGCTGTGAGTGAAATAACCCTGAGTAAGGTGAATTAATAAACACTAATCAAACAAAGGAACCACAGCTTTGAGCACCTTATAAGATTGGTATTCAATCCTAAACTTGTATGGAAATTTAAGCAATTGACTAAGTAGCCTAAACTTTAACAATAAGATATATGCCTGTGTTGTACATGTGTTTGACAGGTTGTATTGGTATGACTCTAAAAGAGGTGTCTATATACAAAAAGCAGAAGAAACCGGCCGAGGAGTTGATCACGCACTGGGCACGAGTGAACCGATCAACCCTGCACGACCTTGTTGAAGTCCTCTCATCCCCGGACATGAAACGAGTAGATCTCGTAGATATGATCAAAGGCAAAATGCATATATCATAGCTGTTTCGATGATCTCTTTGAATGGCATTAAGTAGTTGATTAACTTACATAGTAAAACACTATATGGACAGCAACTTCTGGTTTAATTTTGACGCAACGTTTCAATGTCATCCCAGGATGTGCAACGAGGAGATTTCGTAGATATGATCAAAGACAAAATCCAAATATCATAGCTGATTCGATGATCTCTTTGAATGGCATTAAGTAGTTGAATAACTTACATAGTATAACACTATATGGACAGCAACTTCTGGTTTACTTTTGACGCAACGTTTCAATGTGTTTTCTGACATGGTTCTCAAGCGTAACGAATGATGTTTTGATTAGGGTCCAGTACTGCTGTAACCTCACTACCACATGACAGGGGACTCATCTGCTACATGTAGCTGCTATTATCAACCACTCCCTGAACTGACTACCACATGACAGGGGACTCATCTGCTACATATAGCTGCTATTATCAACCACTCCCTGAACTGACTGTACCACATAAGAGGGGTACTTCTGCCAGCTGCTATCAGAAGTTGATTAACTTATACGGCAAAACAGCTTCCGGTTTACTTTTGACACACTGAGTACAACTCCTCCTAATAGTGATTTGTCAATGTTTGTGCCTTGCCTGCTGGACCTAACTTGGCACAGCAGTCAATGACTGACTGCTGTGCCTGGCACAAACAAATACTGGTTCAAGATTGACAGGTGTCTAAATTGTATTAACCTCTTAAGGGCCTCAATCCGTTATCTGATGTAACAGATACCCGGGAATATTCTCAAATTTAAAGTCTGCAACACAACAACATCCTTTGATGAAGGGTCTATCGCTAAAGGACGGAGACTTGCTCCACCTGACTGAAATCCACAGCATGCTTGTAACGGTGGAATTGACATCAATACGTCTATTTTCTTGTTTGGCTTTGGATATATGTGACCCGTTATAGCCAAATGAGTCACTTGGGGGGAATCTCACATTTGTCATTATCTATATAGTGGTAATCTACATTCTTTTGTCTTTCCAAAGGTCCCAAAAGTTTAAAAA
>JAQQZZ010031920.1:0-10712 GCA_030265115.1 Mopalia vespertina | reverse complement strand
GTGAAGGCGTGGTCTCCTAAAATTATATTGCATACATGTACTTGGCGATGTCACAGCTGAGCGTTGTTGTTGTTGTGCGTGTTTTTTGTTTTTTTTTTGCTTTGTTGAAATTGATCGCCAACGGAAAAAGTGATTGGGAACGTGGTTCCCAAGTTCCACACTTTTTCGAGCCCTGGGTACAATCTCCGTGATCGGGCGAATATATTCGCTCTTGTGTCCCCTTCATAATATGATTAG
Source organism: Mopalia vespertina (assembly GCA_030265115.1). NCBI lineage: Eukaryota > Metazoa > Mollusca > Polyplacophora > Chitonida > Mopaliidae > Mopalia > Mopalia vespertina. The sequence continues at coordinate 10,475 of JAQQZZ010031920.1, read as the reverse complement.
TTATAAATCTCTTATGTAGTAAGCTTTGGGACCGTGGGGAAGGCAAAACATGCTCAAGTGGAGTCGTGGTCTCCTTAAATTATATAGCCTACATGTACTTGGCGATGTCACAGCTGAGCGTTGTTTTTGTTGGGTTTTTGGGGGGTTTTTTTTGTGGCTTTGTTGAAATTGATCGCCAACGGAAAAAGTGATCTGGAACGTAGTTCCCAAGTTCCACACTTTTTCGAGCCCTGGAGAGCACCTGACAAGATACTGCTGAATTATATTTTTTTTACGGGTATCCAATAAGATACCTGTTATATAATTTGCAGGTGTCCCAGCGGGTATCGAATACCAGGATACCCATCGCTACGCAAGGCATGTAGTATGAATGTTGCTCCATCAGCTTAAGGATAACATAAATTCCATTTGTTGTTGAATCTACATGTATCACTGCAAAGTTGCTCACTTTTAATGTACTTGTACAAATTTTTTCTCGGTTTTCTATGATAGTGTGGCAAGGAACAGTGAAGTGGGCAATCTGTTGTCATATAAGTGAAATACCCTTGAGTACAACGTTAAACCCCAATCAAACAAACAAAACTTTTATCATTGCTAATTTCACCGTTATATATGGTTGTAGGTTTTTACATAAAGAGATGAAGAGCTATTACGATGGGGATAAGTTTGTTTCTATGTTTGAGGAGTTGCCTGGATCTGATAAGCTGAATATGAAAGATAATGTCTCCCTCCATCTGTTTATTAATCATCCACCTTCAGGCGACTATTTATTTCATCATACCAGGTAACCTGCATTTTCAATTTTTTTTCTGAAAATGGAAGATTATGTCTCCCTCCATCTGTTCATAATCATCCACCTTCAGGTGACTTTCTATTTCATCATACCAGGTAACCTGCATTTTCAAAACATAATTTTGACCCTCTGACTGTAACATGCTGTCTACAAATGTACATAATAAGGAACAAAGCTCAGCACTATTAAGAATCTTTGATGCTCTTCCAAAATTTCTCCCATTACAGTCTCGATTGTAAAAGCCTACCAATAATTGTAATTCATCTCCATGACAACAAAGGCATATAATTTAAATACTTTAAAAAATATACTATAAATAAAGCAAACTTGAGTCATTGTGAAGTTTTCATTTATGTTCATGTTCGAGTGCTTTTATACATTGAGAAGAGGTGAATTGTGTGGAATGAAGTAATGTTAATACTCTGCTGTACCATCAAAAATTGAAACTTGGCAAGGGAGATAATTGAATCCTTGCAAGGCAGTCCTCTTGCCTCACAACATGTGGGATAGTGGCACTTTGAGATTACGTCCCACACATTTATCCATTGTGATGTTTCCAAAAAGGCCACAAATCTTGACCGTTTTACACTAGAGGACCACCTATTATGCCCTCTTTATGACCTTACGAGACTTCCATTATATTTTTTGATGATTTCAGTGAAAGTGCTCCATTGTCTGAGGAACAGGAGAAGCTTGTGGAGTTAGGATCTCATCTACCATCTTTTGTGTCATCCGAGGAGGGCAGGATAGCTTTTAAAGATGAAGATGGTAGGTGTAGACTGTGCTAGATAAGGCACAGGACATGTGAGCGGTGTGTGGTCCTTCCCAATTAATTATGATTGCCAAAGGTGTGATTAGAACTGTTTAAATCACAGGCGCATGATGTATCATTGTGTTGAAAGGCTATTACTGTAATACTCTATGTCACACTGTACTACGGGTGCCTGTGGTTTTAATAGCATGGTTCTACGGCGCTTGGTCTGATTCATTCACTGGTGTTTTAGGCTGTGCTTAAAGGTATTTCACTTATTTGAAGGCAGTGTATTCCAACAATTATTAACACTATCACATCAATAAAATGTGATGTGTTTTTGTACTGCTGGAAAGTTAATGTTCCTCCAGTGCTAAGTAAAGACGGCATTGCTTCTCTTCAAATAAACTGCCCTTAGACAGAGGGCCTGTAAGAGAAAAATACGTTTTTCTATGCCTTCACATGTCCAGATAATTACATTTATTTTTATTCGGTATGAAATTCTCAAAAGTGTGTTAGAAGCTAGCATTTCTTTAAAGGAAAAAGTTAGTTATTTCCTCAAAGAACTTGTGAGAGTAAATAGACTTTTCTAAGAGGTGGCAGCAGTTAGTGAGTTTATCCAAGAGGTGGCAGCAGTAAGTGAGTTTCTCCAAGAGGTGGCAGCAGTAAGTGAGTTTCTCCAAAAGGTGGCAGCAGTTAGTGAGTTTCTCTAAGAGGTGGCAGCAGTTAGTGACTTTCTCCAAGAGGTGGCAGCAGTTAGTGAGTTTCTCCAAGAGGTAACAGCAGTTAGTGAGTTCCTCTAAGAGGTATCAGCTATTATCAAGTTCCTCTTAGAGGTGGCAGCAGTTAGTGAGTTTATCTAAGAGGTGGCAGCAGTTAGTGAGTTTATCTAAGAGGTGGCAGCAGTTAGTGAGTTTCTCTAAGAGGTGGCAGCACTTAGTGAGTTTCTCCAAGAGGTGGCAGCAGTTAGTGAGTTTCTCCAAGAGGTGGCAGCAGTTAGTGAGTTCATCCAAGAGGTGGTAGCAGTTAGTGAGTTTCTCCAAGAGGTGGCAGCAGTTAGTGAGTTTCACCAAGAGGTGGCAGCAGTTAGTGGGTTTCTCTTAGAGGTGGCAGCAGTTAGTGAGTTTCTCCAACAGGTGGCAGCAGTAAGTGAGTTTCTCCAACAGGTGGCAGCAGTTAGTGAGTTTCTCCAAGAGGTGGCAGCAGTTAGTGAGTTTCTCTTAGAGGTGGCAGCAGTTAGTGAGTTTCTCCAAGAGGTGGCAGCAGAAAGTGAGTTTCTCCAAGAGGTGGCAGCAGTAAGTGATTTTCTCCAAGAGGTGGCAGCAGTTAGTGAGTTTCTCTTAGAGGTGACAGCAGTTAGTGAGTTCACCTAAGAGGTGGCAGCAGTTAGTGAGTTCATCTAAGAGGTGGCAGCAGTTAGGGAGTTCCTTTAATAGGTGACAGTGGTTAGTGAGTTTCTCTTAGAGGTGACATCAGTTAGTGAGTTCATCTAAGAGGTGGCAGCAGTTAGTGAGTTTCTCCAAGAGGTGGCAGAAGTTAATGAGTTTCTCCAAGAGGTGGCAGCAGTTAGTGAGTTCATATAAGAGGTGGCAGCAGTTAGTGAGTTTATCCAAGAGGTGGTAGCAGTTAGTGAGTTTCTCCAAGAGGTGACAGCAGTTAGTGAGTTCATCTAAGAGGTGACAAAAGTAAGTGGGTTTCTCCAAGAGATGGAAGCAGTTAGTGAGTTTCTCCAAGAGGTGGCAACAGTAAGTGGGTTTCTCCAAGAGGTGGCAGCAGTTAGTGAGTTTCTCCAAAAGGTGGAAGCAGTTTATGAGTTTCTCCAAGAGGTGGCAGCAGTTAGTGACTTTCTCCAAGAGGTGGCAGCAGTTAGTGTGTTTCTCCAAGAGGTGGCAGCAGTTAGTGAGTTTCTCCAAGAGGTGGCAGCAGTTAGTGAGTTCATCTAAGAGGTGGCAGCAGTTAGTGGGTTTCTCCAAGAGGTGACAGTGGTTAGTGAGTTTCTCCAAGAGGTGGCAGCAGTTAGTGAATTTCTCCAAGAGGTGGCAACAGGTAGTGAGTTTCTCCAACAAGTGGCAGCAGTTAGTGAGTTCATCTAAGAGGTGGTGGCAGTTAGTGAGTTTCTCCAAGAGGTGGCAGTTAGTGAGTTCATCTAAGAGGTGGCAGCAGTTACTGAGTTCATCTAAGAGGTGGCAGCAGTTACTGAGTTCATCTAAGAGGTGGCAGCAGTTAGTGAGTTCATCTAAGAGGTGGCAGCAGTTAGTGAGTTCATTTAAGACGTGGCAGCAGTTAGTGAGTTTCTCCAAGAGATGACAGTGGTTAGTGAGTTTATCTTAGAGATGGTTGGCTCAAGCAATCACTTGGGTGGTTTTTACGAGGTTTCTTCTTTTTTTCCACCGTAATGAGGCAAGGTGCAGTGTGAAGTGGACAATCCGTCGTCCTATAAGTTAAATACCCTTGAGTACGAGGTTAAACCCCAATCAAACAAACTTAGAGGTGGTAGTGGTTAGTGAGTTCCTTGAAGAGTTGGCAGCAGTGCTAGTTAGTTCTAAAGGGGATATGATTTTCTTTGAAAGGTGGTGATTATTATTAAGTAAAAAAACCCTGAATGCTTTCATTTAACAATGTACATTTATTGTCCCTAAATGAATTTGTGGATTTAATTTAAGCTGTGAAAAATTCAAACAGAAATCATCAAAAATTGTAGCTCTAAATACCATTCTTGCTCCAAACAAGCCCAATTGCTGTATTTATTCTTTTAAATTTTTCATTTTGTGTTCCTTGTTTGTGTTATAGGTTGTATTTGGCCCATTGATTCAAGCCAGACAGAATTACCCAGTCTTGAGTCATATGACAATGGGGAGGACATAGGAGTGATGTCTTGCAGTGATAAATTATTACGCTGGAATATACTTGGTGTACAGGGCGCGCTGTTTTCACAATACCTAAACCCTGTTTATATTCGCTCTATTGTTTTTGGTAAGTAACAAGGGTGGTTGAATCTCACTAAATCCTCTACTGGACAGACAAGTCACTAGTTTATAACAGTTACTTGGCTGTAAACTTCTTTTTACTGATCTGCAATGCTAAATTTATGATCCAGGGCTTGGTTAAATTTAATGAACTATTTGATGACGTCAGGCCATGTTGTAGGTCTATCTCTAACTCGGTGTTAGCAATTTAATCTGGTGTTAGTGGCTAATCGTCTTTCGAGCAACTGGCCCTAGGTGTTAATGACCAGGCAGTAATTTTTTTTACTAGGGCTTTTTCACAAAGCAATCTTAGCTTACGTCAAATGTAAAGTAAATACCATGAGGACCAGTGCTGAAGACATTGTGTTGCCATGACAGTTACGTTCAATGTAAGCTAAGATCGCTTTGTAAAACGATCCCCAGGTCTCCGACATGTGAACCAGTGCAAATTTCAATCCGTGAACCCCAAGCAAACAAAAGAATACATTAAGATTAATACGACGTATTACAAATTTCTAATAGCCAAAGTGTGTAACTTTTTTTAAACACCACAAACAATTTCCATTGTGCCTCATGTAACTCACTTTAGTGTACGTCTGGCTGACTAGTCATTTCCTTTGGAAGGTGATTCCAATATGAAAAGGGCCCTCTGGCTAACGGCAGTTTGTTTGAAGAGCAGCAATGCTGTTTTTACTTAGCACTGGATGAAAATTAACTTTTCCACATTATGGAAACTTTTCACAACTTGGTTGTGCTAGTATCAATTATTGTGAGGTACATGTACGTCTCCAACATTAGTGAAATACCCTTAAGCACGGCATAAAACACAAATCAACCAACCAACCAATATAAAAAGGTATCAGGAGACGCCATCTTGTTTAAATTTTGATTCTTATCAGTCTATGTTTTTGTCTCCACAGGTACTCATTTTAATCACGGTCACGCCTGCCGTGCTGTGTGTTGTCGGTTGTACGAGGATTTGAATCAGTATTTACCGTCTCCATATAGCATTCACCACCCTCTCCTATTCATGACTCCTGATGATTTTAACCAGACATACAATGTGGGTGTGGAAACAAAAGAAAAACAGTCTATTAACTGGTCATTAGGGGATGAAAAGATCGAAGTCTTAAATGGGGGAACGGGCCGTACTGACCCAGCGTAAGTAGCTGTTACATTTTTAGACAGGGCTTACATTTTTAATGTTACATGTATACAGATGTGAATGCACAAGGAACCTATTGTGTTTTTGGTCCTGTTCTTGTCTATGTGGCCTTATTGTTTATTATCATGGTTTACGAGTTTTCCTCTCGGTTTTCCTCTCGGTTTTCCATCATAATAAGGCAAGGAGCAGTGTGAAGTGAACAATCTGCATATAAAGTGAAGTACAACATTAAACCCCAAACAAACAAACATAAGATTTTCAGTATAGCTAGCAGGCCCAGAATTTACATATAAAATCAGAGAGCTCAGTTTAAGTTTAACCTATAATATTGAAACAATGACTGATACAGTATGATTTTAAGGGAATTGTTGAACTTGCATGGAAGAGTTATTTACATATAGGCAGGATGGAGTTCTTGGTGTCACAAGAAAACACCATCTTTATATAAGTGAAATTGCTGTTGTCAACAATGACTACAAGTTTGCTAGCTAGTTTTCTTGCTGGCTGTTGAAAATTTTACTGGGATACAACTTAAAAATTCTGTCAAATTTGCGTATATATTTCAAATTTTGTGTATACCTCTTGTGTTTCAGATCCCCTTTTGTCAGTGGTGCTCTCTATTCAAGCAGACTCTGTAAAGCTGCCTTTTTATTCCGTTATCGTGATATTGCACGGGCTGCCAAAAGGATGGACTTATGTCAGACAAAAACATATATGGAGGCAAAGCAGATGAATAAGGAATATGTACAGGCTAAACAGTCATTTCATATGTATCTTCAAAAATGTGGCTTAGGGAAATGGAGTGTCAAACCAAGAGATTTTGAAATGTTTCAGAAATAACATTGGGTTGGAACTATTTGTTACCAACAGGTGAAATGTTATTGTGATTAAAGGTGATAGTGGTTGCGGAAAAAATGACGGAAGATTGTTTAAAGCGATATAAACGGTGATAGCCAACTATGAACCACCACAGTGCTATAATTATAGTCTTTAGTGCTGAACTTTCCACAACAAATTTTAAGCATGTCATACATTTGTATTCGGGCAGTGGGATTTGTACTAAGTTTTACAGGATTTCCCTTCTCTTTGCTCTGATTGGTGGATTTGTTCTTTTTATAACTTTTTTTTTTCTTGACCAATCCAATCATCCTCAGCTCATAACTTAAAGTGACACCATAAGAATTATTTTTTATTAAATACATGCTTCTGTCGTGAGAAAAAGTCTGGATAATCGGTCTTCATTTAAGTGAAACAACCTTGAGTACATTGTTAACCCCAATCAAATAAACAAAAGAAAACAGAAGATGATGCTTAATTGTTGAATGTCCCGTAAGAAGGATGTCCATGCAGGGGACGATAAGTTTAACATATTTTGTCGGAACATTTTTACAATTTTGTCCTGCAGACCTTTTAATTATATGATAACTTCTTGGAAATTTTACACAACAATCTCAGTTTTAATCTGACATGTCCTGAAAGTGTATATAAATTTCTACCTTTGCCATGATTGGGAATTTGGGTCCTGCGCTTTTAAGCCCTCTGGTTATGGGGCAGTTTGTTTGAAGAGTATTAATGCTGTCTTAACTTAGCACTGGAGGAAAATTTACTTTCCAACATTATGGAAACGCTTCACATCTTGGTTGTGCTAGTGTCAATTATTGTTGGAATACACTGCGGTCATATAAGTGAAATACCTTTAAGCATGGCATAAAACACCATTCAATCAATCCATCCTGTGCTTTGATGTTGTATTTGTTTAGGAGGCATATACAAGTTGATGTACTAAACATAACGCAAGGTTTTACCTATAACAACTTCTGGTTTATTATCAACATATGGATGCAACATGTCTCCATTCAGAGATGCTGTGGCTTAGTGGTTAACAAATGTGCTTACTAATCCTACTTCGATGTTTCGTTCCGAGGATTGAGATCATCTGTCGACCCTCAGGTATGTAAGTGAGTCACAGGATGTGGCTCTGGCAATTGCAGGGGTGGTTTTTACAAAGTTTCCTCTCAGTTTTCCACTGCAATTAGGCAAGGAACAGTGTGAAGTGGACAATCCGTCGTCATATAAGCAAAATACTCTTGACTAGAGTATGACGTTAAACCCCAATCAAACAAACAAACAATCAATTCAGTCATAGTTCTCAATGTATATTAAATGTTGCACCCACAATATTAACCAGAAGTTGTTATCCATAAAACCTTGTTATGTTTGGTGTTTATAATAAGAGCAAATTAATTTTAAGTGTTCCCTCAGTATTTGCTGTGTGGTTTGTACAAGGATTTCCAAAGCTCTCCAACACATACTGATTACCCAAGGTTGTATAGAACAAAACATGTTATTTATCCAGTTTTAAAAAATAATCATACAATACATATAGCATTAATCTGGCATTATATAATAAAGGCTTTTGACTCCGGGGTTAGTAGAAGTCTCAACTTACATGTATTATCCAATTTTACTTTAAACAATTTTCAATACTTACTATTTTCAAGTTGACAATATTCAGTATTTTAATAATTTAAAAAAAACATTGATTCATTGGATTGTGTATATTTGGGTTATTATGATCTCTATCAATCCTTGAAGCTGTGGTGCTATTAAAAAAATTTTGGGACTGCATTTTCCTTGCTCATCAATCCGTTAATCGAAATAATATAGCAAGCCTCCATTTTGTTCTACTGTGTGAGCAGATAGGAGGAGCTTTACATTCCCTGAGGACAGTTGTTCAAAATACTATTACATGAAGTCACTAACATCAGATTAAATTGCTAATACTGGGTTAGAGATAGGCCCTCAACATGGTGTGACATCTAATAGCGGATTAAATTTAATAGAACTTCGAGCAACTGGCTCCTGATGTTTTGTGATTTAAGCAGTGAAAAGATCCAAATCTTGTTTTGTTTTCTGTGATTGTCTCTTCAGTCTTGTGATTGGTTGTTGACTGTGATTGTCTCTCCAGTCTTGTGATTGGTTGATTGTGTCCAGTCTTGTGATTGGTTGATTGTCTCCAGTCTTGTGATTGGTTCTGGTGATTGTCTCCAGTCTGTGGATTGGTTGTTGTGATCCCAGTCTTGGGATTGGTTGTTGCCAGCTATGTCAAGGGATGCAGTCCTATCAGTGAATTAACTAGAGCTGTTGTCCTGCAGTGTCATTTTGGAAGATTTCCACTTTACAATTCAACATTTAATTCATGCAGTAAAGACTGAAATAAAAATATATATGAATTGTTTGTTTTTTGTTTTAATAAAAGTTTTTAAAATGTACTATATATGCTTATTGCATTTTTATTGTCTTAGAGTCGGTGTCTCTCTCAGATCTGTTCTGCATGTAATCCAGACCATATTAGGATTAACTGGTTTCTAATGTCTGTTTAAAACAAGTCCCCGGAAACTGAAAAGATTTATTCAGACAGGAAAACGGGATAAAGAAACTATGCATGCACAAAATTATGTTGACTTAAGGTTTCGAGGCCTAAGGATTTCTATGTAACCGTGTACAACCCTATGACATGGTATGGGGGTAAATAGGAAATGGTAAAAAATTTAACACCAAGAGACTTAATAAGTTTTATAGTAGGAAGGCGGACTTGACCAGGGGCTTAGCCAGAAATCAAAAAGTATGGTGTCCAAAATAGTCATTTTGCTTCACATTTTAAGTAACTGGTCTCCGGCATGTTAAAGTTTCTAAAAACAGGGTGTCCAAATGAGGCAATTGCTCAACTCCGAGTGTCCAAAGGATGGGTGGACACACCTCTGCCTAAACCCTTGCTTGACCTCCTGTATTTCCATAAGTGTCCTAAACATGCTCCACCTGTCGACCATCTGGTATATGAGGGAGTCACACGCTGTGGCTACGGCAATCACAGGGGTGGTTTTTACAAGGTTTCCCACTGTAATAAGGCAAGGTGCAGTGTGAAGTGAACAATCCATTATCATATGAGTGAAATACCCTTGAGTACGACATTAAACCCCAATCAAACAAACAAATCTAAACATGCATGTTTGACTTGATCAAGGTAGGTTGATTGATTGGTGTTTTACGCCGTTCTTAAGGGTATTTCACTTATATGATGGCTGTGTATTCCAACAATAATTGACACCAGCACAACCAAGATGTGAAGTGTTTTCACAATGTTATTATGTTGGGAAGTTGATTTTCCTCCTGTGCTAAGTAAAGACTGCATTGCTACTCATCAAGGTAGGTAGGGAGCTTCCTTTCATTATGGTGCCCTCCGAGACAATTTGAAGTTTCTAACATTAATAGTTTTTTAAGAAATAGGCCTTGGAAAATGTAGAGACTGCTAAAAATGAAGTGCCAGAAATAGGCAATTAAAGTTTTGCGTCTTGAATATATGATCAAGGGAAAACTAAATCATAGGCATTAGGCTCCAATTTAAGTGTTTGTAATAAAAATTTCGAAATATTTTATTCACCAACATATAGTTTGAATACCTAACTTTTAATCTAAGCGATTGATTCATTTTGAGCCCAAGGGCAGCTTACCTGGTAGCTCACTGATGCATGTAGCGGAGAACTTCAACCATGTGGCTGGTATTAACCATATAGGTGAAATGAACTACTGTTTTAAAAAGTTCTTCAGACCATACATATATACCCTAAATCACCTCAAATTCATCCATAAAATTACTATTTTGGACATTGTGTCTTAAGAGGCAGAAGATGAAATTTTCAGCATCAACATTTGTTAGGATTTGTCATGGATGAAATTTGAGGTGATTTAGGGGAGCACACTGTGGCAAGTGCTTTAGGAGGTAAATCAAACCCACAACCT
>JAQQZZ010031909.1:0-10713 GCA_030265115.1 Mopalia vespertina | reverse complement strand
ACTCAAGGGTATTTCACTTATATGACGACGGATTGTCCACTTCACACTACTCCTTGCCTTATTACGGTGGAAAACCTGGTAAAAACCAACCCCGCGATTGCCGGAGCAACATCTTGTGTCACAGGTTAAGAACTAAAACGATTTTAACACGAAAGTAAACAGGAGCTTACACAATTTAGCTGTTTTTAAATAGTTATCTCGCAAAATAATACCTCCATATATATTGTCGCAAATTACAATGATATATTTATATGTGTAATGCATATCCACTCCGCCGAATGACCCCCAGGCGCGAAACTGAAGGTGCGTCTGTGCTAAAGGTTCAGTGTGTGTTAAAAAGCTAAATGACATTTGATGTTTACAAAATGAAGGCATCGTTGATTCTTCCTTAGATAATATTAGGGATTTGTCTTGATTATCAATAAAGTTGGTCGGCTGGCAACGTACGGCCAATACCTATAGCACCATAGCGACATACCCTATTGGTATGAAGGAGACAGGCGAATTGATAAATCCATTGATCATCTTTCGCGTTAGCTATAACCTGAATCTATACTGTGGTAATTGCCGTCCACTTAAGTGTACTTTTTGGAAACACCCAAAAGATAAGTCTCTGATATTTAATAACTCTGTCATTAATATTCTTCTGCGCATCTTTAGATAATTATCTCATAATACCCTTCCAATTGGCAAGGTTTGCCTGATGATTTCCCATCGTACATCTTCATTAAGGATAGTTCTTGCCATGCACTGACAGATAATATACCTATATAACCCTACAGTTATACTATATACATCATTAATCATTCCTTATGACTGACACTATATATCATTTTGTATATTATGGCCATTAAAAAGGAAAAACTGATGGTTTCACATGAAAATAAAATAAGCAACATAAGGAAAATTCCCATCTATTACTGGAGCTATATGTCTATTATAGCATTTATTTGTATTAATACAGAGGAAGAAAACTGTGTCTGCCTTCACCAGGGACAGAGTCAGCGCCCTAACCACCGGCTGAGCTACAAAGGCTCACGATACATTTACTCGAATCTCACCAAAACTCAGGATCAGCGGCAAGTCTGTCATACGAATCCTACCGTTGATTCATTTACATTTCTTTCTTTTTTATAATATTCCAAGACACGGACTAACCAGTAGACTATGCGGATGAAACTTCTTATTGCCCTGGTGCTCTGAGAGCTAAAGGGCAACATAAAGCTGGTGTCTTTGTGGTGTCATCCCATCGCGTCTTGTGAGTGTCCTGTGCTTTATTTGTGTGTTGTCAGTGGCATCGAGGATATAGTTTCCTCCATGCGTGGGGCTGGCACGTGAGAAATGGAACTAAGTACGGCGTTAAAACCATACCACCCAATCACACAATCAAACAAATATTTTCGTATGTGCCCTGCCCTATGGCTAAAGGTGGTTTGTTTGATAGTGGCACGGCAGACTTTTGTTGGAAGATTAACTTCCCAACAAAGTCCCCCCCCTCTCCCCCTCTTTCTGGTTATGCTATAAAGATTGTCCACGTACACACAGTAACGTTAGGTAAACCTTATACATTCAATTATATTAATTAAAACTGTATAACACATCTGTTTCATTATTTTGTTAATTTGACCCGAGTTACATGTGCTGTGTTCACATACATGTTTTTACATATACAGGCGGTGTCATGGTGGAGTGAATCACGGTTGAGGAAAACGGACAAAGATTGGAGAGCACATCATCGGAACTCAAACCATGGTTTACTTGTCTCTTTTGACAAATAGGCCCACTATTAATGATTGTAGTGTGTAACCAAAATCCGCCAAGTTGTAAGTCCCAAGGACACTACAGGTACATGATATACCAGTAGACATATAGTTAAAATTGATAGACGAAGCAACTGTCAATTTATCACAGTTCGCCAAACTAAACTGGTCATGTGAGAAATTTTTCCCAAAAAACTTCATGCTCCTAAATTGGATTTATATTTCTTATTTGTGTATACTGTTTTGCGGTCCAAGGCCTTACTCTCTGGTTATCTGTCCAAACTATCAGGATAAATGACTAAATCTCCAAAATAAAATCTTATTAAGTTTGAGCAGCAGGTTGTTCTGATTTATTGAAGCTTTTTGCTGAAACCGATGGCAAAGGTTTAGGAAGATTATATGCGGTCTGTTTGTTTGAGTGGGTTTAACTGCATACTTGAGGTTATAATACTCATAAGTGAACATAACCGCGTGATAGGAGAATGGGTGACGTCATAACATTGGACGTCTATGGAACAATCAACGAGGAAAAAAGAAGCATTCCCAATAGAATAAATAAGTACTGATACATCTCACACTGGATTCGAACCAAGCAACCCTTGGAGCTGGGCACCACATTGCCAGCAGTAATAACCAATTACCAGCGCACCACAGACGTCCAACGATGAACGACACACCCGTTTAAAACGTTATAGATCCAGCCAGCGCTTATACAAGAAAACCCCGGATCTTCCTTAAACGCTTTATCTGTCTCTGTTCTTCCTCTAGTTGTGTTTATTGACTACATGGTATCTTGCTCGACGGCCAATGGACATAAGACGTATTAGATGCTTCAGAAACCAGACAAAAATGACCAGTTTATGGGGTAATTTATACACAGCTCAGGGGCAAATTTCAACTCTTAAAAGAGATTCGGGAAGAAATCGAACTGGTTTAATTTCCCGGTGTTTGAAGACGGGCTAATTTGGTTTGTAAGACTTGTCATGCGTACAGCGGAGTAATTCCACAGTACACAACCCCTCATCCCGGTGTAATAATGATCAGCTGTATAGATTTATAAGCAGGAGAGGTGACATTAGCTTGAAAGAGAGAAATATCGGCTTATCAGAAAATTATTGGGAATGATTGTAAGCTTACGTCTAATTTACTAACCATGTTATAGGGTCGGCTTACATTGCGGTATTACCCTGACGGTGCAATACGTTGGCTTATATCTCGCAAATAGCAGAACTAGGACCTGTTAGAGGGACTTATAGCTTCATTGCCAGCCTACTATTATAAGATACTGTTGGAGATTAGTACAGCCTTATATCTCCTTAATCAGTCTACTATTACAAGACCCTGTTGGCGATTAGCGTGGCCTTTTATCAGCCTTATAAAAAAAAATCCGTTACAGCGTAAAATTATCTTTTACCGTTAACACTTCGAGGTGAGCCAGTCAAACGACAAACTCACAACATTCACGTCCTTTGATTACAACCGGAAGCGGGCTTACCTCCATGCCCTACGTATTGCCCGCTTGGTCATAAACCTAGAACCATTTTGAATGTCTAAATGTAGTGTTATTAGCTAAAACGGCGTAAATCGTGCGGTCGTAGCAAGACAAATTACAGCTGTATAAATACACCGGGACTATGCTTTGATATTATTCAGCTGTAGACTAATCCAATTCCCTTTTGAAAGATACCTATCACCCCAACCAAACAAACAAACAAATTACAAAGATACTTACAAGATACTAACAAAAATTGTCCAATTTTTTGTTGACCTACATAACACATTTTCAAATTTTTATGCACCTTGGGTTTTTGTAAAAGTAGAGCCCCTTCGTCACTTCCTGGTAAGACAGTAATGGTGCGGGTTTATCCCAAAGTTCACAGTCTGTGTTAAAAAGCTAGATGGTACTTGATGGTTACAAAATGTATAAATAGGTGCAGAAAATCTCACTGCTGTAATGATGGAAGCTGACCTAACACCATACCGAGTGAATCTGTTGATATAAATACCAGATTTAAACAGAACACACTTTATCCATCTGGATAATGTAGTCATAGATGCAGGCCCATGTGACCTAACATAACGGAACAAGAACTTGGAAGTGTCTTTTGCGAAAGCCCTTTGTTCGTTCCAAATATTCATTAAGTGCAATAAGCACACACAGTCTTCTATCAGGGAAATATGCCTTATATAGAAGCGCTCCCTTTGGGTTTTATTCGTGGGAAACTTCCCCCTTCCCTATACTGGACACCGTCCTCTGGTAGAGTACCGGTTACGGGAATAATAGCCGCAATATTTGATCCTAGTCTTTTTGTTTGATGTCTTGCACCTCCTACCAATATCACTGTCAACTATCTAATTTACCAATCTGAGCATAACATATTATATCAAGTATGCAGATCTAGTTTTATGCATTCACATCGACATTGTCGTAATTCTTGATTTGCCAGTGCAAATCAGGAGGGCTATTTGTTCCATTATTTGACTTACTGACATTTGCGTATTAAAATCTCCTTCGTATTTCTAAAGTTTTCACATTTAACACTTTTCACATTTTTTTTTATGCAGAAACTAAGATCACGCCGGCCAAGTTAAACTCCGCGCTGTCTGTTGTAGTTTGTCTAGTGTTCAAACTTCACAAAAACCTATTTCTTTATAAACCTGACCAAATTGTAGGACAGCAATTGTCAACAAGCAACTGTTTTCGAACGGTGAAGTTATGAGTTTTTTTTTTACAGTTCCAATGTTGATCTCGCTATGAATCCAAGGGTTCCTCGCAAATCTCATGGAATCACGTATTACGCCACAGTGGGGCTAGTCTCGCGTGAACCAGACTCTTCCCGTGTTAACTTCGACCAGCCACTACAAAATTTGAAAATGTGTAATGTAACAATGAAACTTGTTTGTATCTTTAAAGTAGGAATTGCATTGATCTACAGCTGCATGGCGTCATGGCATAGTTCCGGTGTATTTATACAGTTGCAATTAGGCTGGCTAAGACCACACAATTTACGCCGTTTTAGCAAATATCACTACATTTAAAATGGTCCTGGTTTATGACCAAGCGGGCTGTACGTAAGGCATGAAAGCTAGACGACTTCCAGTTTTAATCAAATGCGGCTGGAGAGTCTGATAGCATTGTAGGTAAATTGTTTTAAAACGGAAATGGCCGTCATATGGCCATACTTGCATTTAGCTCGGAATTATATTTACTGTCAACCGCGATTAGTGTCACAGCACTTAGATAGTTCGTAATACTGGCCCAAGGTAACCAGAAATGACTCAAGGAGGAATATATTATAGGTTCAACAAATAACGAGTAACGTTCATTAACGAAAATACATCAATTAAGCATTCAAATGTGTCCGTATAAATACACAACCACAAATTGTGGCCTCAATTAGCATAGAATACCTATACGGTGATTCCTGGAATGCTAACAAAGTGTTTGCTCTAACATCAACATATGATCTGACAGATCCATTCTGACTCTTATTTATAGACTTCAGGCGAAAGTTAGTCCCAGCCAACGGGATGCCGCCTAGTGATTGGTCAATCCTCAACCGGAAGATTGGGATGTCGACAAAACCTGCGTTGGTCAACGGAACGACGAACGCCTCTTGACAACAATCATGGCCGCCATTTCAATCGCCTGCTTACGCGATGTAAGCATATGGATAATTAAGTAACAATAATCGAATAAATACGATAGCACGATGCATTGTACATCCAGGAATAGTTTCTATTCCCTAAATGCGCTAACTCCAAGATTCAAGAGAAGCAATTATCAGCGTATTACTAAATTACAGGTATTACGGTATTTCCTTAGACTTTTCCATGAAGATTAGCGGAAACTAATCTTAATGTACATTCATTCACAAACGTGATGTCATAATCGTCACAAAGTATCACTTATCGTCGTATCTACATCGATTTGAAATTTAGAGCTGCACACTGTCTCTCTATATCAATTGTCTCTGCAACTCATTTTCTGATATTATGTACCACGTGCTGCGTGTTGATATATACCAAGTCTGCAATAGTTAACTGTACAGACTGAATAGTTTTCAACTTCAACAAATAAACCCCAAATTAATTTATTTGTAAATAAATACATACGTGTTGGGTTCGACTTATTGTATGATTTTTTTTCTTTAGAAAACCAACTGTACGATAACCGGGTCATATGACAGCTATTATCCTGCAATGCTACTAGACTCTCCAGCCGTGGTCGAAATTAACGCGAGCTTTTACAGTCTGACGGGATTTATTATTTACAGACTTGTAAAATTGTGTTCCAGAGGGTGCTCAGTATGACACATTCTACAGAGGAGCTTTTGTCTCTATTAGGAAGTCCAGGAAGGTATCAAGTCCTCGTCTGCTTTCTCCTCTCTTTGAATTCTTTTACATTTGTATTTAACCTCGTAAGCATGGCATTTTATGGAGCGGATCCTCTGTCATTGCAATGTAGTCCTGATCCTGAGTATGACATGAAGTGTGATTATAGAGAAGGACGATTTAACAGTGATTATAATAATTCCTGTCAAATCTATGAGTTTTCTAACCACAAAGATACCTGGTGTCCAATCAGAGAGAATTGTACCTCTTGCAACGGGAGCTCACCTTTCCTTTTGGAGGACAGGGAATGGACAGTTGTAGCTGAGGTAAGCTCACTTCCGTTTATTGAAGGCACATTGATTGATATGTCCAAAACTTAATGGATGTTCAAGAAGTAATTAAAAGTGTTACATTTAAATTTTTTTCCTGAAAATTACAATCATGCATAGTATTGACCGAATTATAACTATGTCGACTTGTGAATTTGATTGTCGAAGTTCCGCTATTTATTCTCAACAAATTTTGGTATCCATTTAAGCCTTAACTTCCCAATGATCTCCGATAATGGTTCACTGTCGCAGAAATGTGACCCATCAGGAATTTTCACCTTTAACGTTTTGAACTGAGTGACAACAAATGATGATCTTATAAAAGCGGATATATTAGTGAACCAACATTTTCACATTTTTGTACACACTGATTATTACTTATTTCGACAGAATTGTTTTAATTTATGAATAAACATGAATACTATTTAAAACCCTTGCAATCCGAATTTGTTGGTAAAAGAAGATTTTGGGCGACAGGGCCTCTTTCAAAAAGATACAACTGTCGCTCAGGAAAGGGCAATACATACCCAAGTCGAGTGAACATATTTATGTCTCGTGCATTAAACCTTGGCGATTTACCCCAATCGCGAAAATGCACTCGAAATAAATGTCTTTTACAAGAATTATCTGGATGTGTTTCAAGAATATTCGCCAATCCATATTTTACATAAATAACAATAAGATCAACGATGAGTTTAACAAAAGTTTATTTATATTGTCAGTAGTGTAGGGTAAGCAGTTGGGTTAGTATTGCACTCCACATAATAAGAAAGGTGTGTGCGTTACCAAGTACTAAATTGTTTTGTGCGTCATATGTAGTCCGGTGTGGCACCGGACTACATGATAAGTAGGGGTTGTACGTTATGAAGTAGTGTGATGGGATATTCAATGAAAAGTTTGTATGTAATGTATGGTGGTGTTGTTGTTATACGACAACACTGGATGTTGCATAGAGAGAAAATTAGATATTGCATAGACAGAAAATCTTTTTCGTAAGAACTTGTTGGTCTTGAAAACTAAACACGGTTGTGTGTGTTTATACCAGGAACGTTCGTTCGACGTCTCTCCACAGTGTCTACCTCTAAGGGTGAGTTGATCGATACATCTGGGTAAAGTGGAACGGAATCACTCGTCCAGTGTGTCTGCTTGTAGAGAGTTGAGCTAGTCGATGACTTGGGGTGCGTCTCCGTATGTGGCTTTTTGACATGCCCAAGCCTGGGTTAACGTACGCGTTTTTTTTTTATGGAGATGAGGGGGCCTTAAAAAGGACCTTTGGGAAGTGCCTGGTTGGAGGGTTAGTTCGTTGGCAGGGTTTGCTGGGCGGTCGTGGGAATCTGGTCACATTGTCTAATGTCCTCGGTTCTTCTGCAGCATTCCCTGCCTCGGTTGCTCCTCGCTCTTCATCCTGCTTCAGCCCGGTTGGTCCAAGACCAAACGAAAAGCGAGAAAAGTCCCAAAAGTAGCCATGATGTCCACAACACAACCCGCTAAGAAATGACAGAAGAGTAGACCCGTACGGCATAAAGCATGTCAACTGGTGTTTCACTAGTATTGTAAACACGTTCTACGGCAACGAAAAAAGAAACAACGTGCTAACGGATTGCGCTGTTGACCAATGGGAATGCTGGATTCTAGTCTACTCGGTGACTTGAGTGTGTTAAGCTGTCAATTGAGCCGTTTAAACCGATTCAACTTGTTAGATCTAATTTAGAACGAGGTTGCGCGACGTCATTCGATTGGTGGCCATAAAAGGTGTGCTCCATTCCGGATCTGACTGCCGACCTGCCTGCTGCTTACTTGTTGCTGACTTTTCCCACCTCGATCGCTACCTGCCTCTAGCCAGCATGGCCCGCATCGCGCCGTATCAGTGGGATATAGATGAATTGGCGTCAACCCCCTAGTGAGATCAGTTATGTGATGGTGTCCACGCCTCGCAAGCAGTGCACAAATAAAATATACGCTCTTCGCCGCTGTTACGGACACACCGTGTTCCCAAAGATTGATGATTTGTCCCGATTCGGCGAATGATAAGACCGCTAGCGGTGGTAAGTGTATTGGGGGTGTCTAACGTGCAGTGGCATTGGTAACCTAGGTAGTTCGTGTTTATACAAGCAGCTCTAATTCCGCAGATTCCTATCAAACACCCACACACCGCAAGCTAAGTATGGACAGACACACAAAATAGGAGGAGGCAATATCGAAACACCTGTAACACAAACAAACCAACCAAGTCAATGACCACGTCAAGGACAAAGATGCTCGAAAAGCCTTACGACGGTTGTATTACGAACCCAACATCCCGGCAGCCTACAGCGGCGTGAATGGCGTATGGAAGGTGGTACATGATCGAAGCGTGAACGTGTCGAAAGCTCAAGTGGTGGAGTGGTTGAAAGGACAACCCACCTATACGTTACACCGACCCACCCGACGGCACTTTGGACGGAATCGGAAGATTGTCGAGGGTATTGACAGCCAATGGCAAGCGGATTTTGTGGACATGTCAAGCTTGGTCAAACACAACGACGGTTACCACTGTCTACTCACCTGTATCGACATCTTCTCCAAATATGTTTGGGTCGTTCGGATTCGAACCAAATCGGGAGCTCTGCTGATTACCGCTCCATTTACAAACGGACGAAAGGACCGAATTTTTCAACAAAGGATTTCAACAGTTTTTACAACGAAGTAACGTGTTGTATTTTCACACCCGGAACAAAACGAATGCCTGTGTGGTCGAACGGTTTAATCGCACATTCAAAGTCGTGCAGACCTAAACATATAATAAAGGTCTGTTTCTCAAGTTTCTTACAGGTGCGTATAAACACAACTGCTCTGACTTGGATACGAAGAATTATACCTTGAATTTAAAATATAATGTAAACATGTACAGTCTAAAATTGATCGCCCAGTCTCTAAAGATGAAATATTAGGTATTTTCTCGACTATCAAGGTTTGATTTAGAGGCTTAAAAACGAATATAACTGTTTTGTACTCTCTCTAGTTGAGCAGTACGAACTTTACAACCAGGATTCCAAACAACAGAGCAATATTCTAAATTGCTCCCATCTAATGACCTGTACAAAGACAAATATGTTTCTGTTGAATTAAAGTTTTTAAAGCACCATTTTATGAATCCTTACCTTTTAAAAGCTTTGGTACAAACAATATGAACGTGATGTTTAAAAATTAGATTTTTATCTAGAACAACACCACGGTCTCTCACTTCTTCTATCCTTTGAAGTACCATATCATTTATTTCATCATCATTGGCTATAAAGTTATTTTTATGTTATTTGTGAAAGTAACAATTTGACATTTTGTAGCATTTAAACTTATTTTCCATGTCTCACACCATTGTCCAACATTGTTAAGGTCACTTAGCTACAGATGGGTATCGTTTAGGTTATATATATCTTGAAACAATTTTGAATCATCGGCAAACATAGATATATCACAACATTTGATAACATCCGGCAAATCATTCACATACAATATGAAGAATATTTACCCCAATATGGACCCCTGTGGAACACCTGATGGTACTACCTTATCATCAGACTTAAAGCCGTTAACAACAACATTTTGTTAACTCGACACAGATCAAGTAATTTACCAGAAATGCCCTAGCACTGTAATTTATGGGTCAACGGCCTGTGGCCAATGACATCAAATGCCTTAGAGAAATCTATAT
The DNA here is from genome assembly GCA_030265115.1 of Mopalia vespertina. Classification (NCBI taxonomy): domain Eukaryota; kingdom Metazoa; phylum Mollusca; class Polyplacophora; order Chitonida; family Mopaliidae; genus Mopalia; species Mopalia vespertina. Next base: position 598 of record JAQQZZ010031909.1, on the reverse strand, counting down.
AAATACTATCCACTAGCTTCTTAAAATTAATGTGCTCTGTTATTTTATCTACGTATTCTAGTACATTTGTTGCAGTAAAACGGACGTTCGTGAAACCGTGTTGTTTTTCAGTAACATAGGGTTTAACATGTTCAAAAACTTGCTGACGAATCAGTTCTCAAAAAACTTTGAGAAAAGTGGCAACAACGACACTGGCCTGTCATTTTCAACAAAATTTTTGCAACCACCCTTGAATAATAGAACAACATTCGCATGTTGGAATTTATCGGTATATATACCAGTTCTAATTGACGTATTAAAAATCAAATATATTGGAGTCGCAAGTTCCTTTGCACAGTCTTTTAACATTGCCCCAGATATATTCAAACTGCATGGTCAGACCCCTGGTCCTGCAAGGGGCCAAAGCGGTTGGTCGACAGGCAGTGGTCTGAGCGCATTACATGATGTGTTTCAAGAGGTACCTGTCAAACGGGCCACGAGACGTCGTGCAACCGAAGCCGCCCAACACACCATTACCCTAGTCAAACGGCAGGGGGGGGGTCCACCAGTACAGCGCCCACACCGGGTCGTCCATCACACCGTTCATGGGGTATGATAG
>JAQQZZ010031898.1:0-10713 GCA_030265115.1 Mopalia vespertina | reverse complement strand
CCCCCCCCCCCCCCCCCCCCCTTCCCTCTCTTAACTTTGAGAGCGCACCATGCAAGGCAATGAGAACACAAGAAGCGTGAGAATGGGTTCGAAATAGAAAGACAACAAATACACAACTTACCTAGACAGAGCTTAGATGCAAGGGTCTCTGATACATTTATAAGATCTTCAAAACCAGGGATTGTCATTGTGTGGTAGGTAGGTGACACAGACACAATTGCATTGAGAGCAGACGGATTTGGAAGCCCTACTCCAATCGCAAAGATTTCTATGCCGGATTTACGTAATTTCTTTGCCACATTTTTTATTTTTTTGGACTTGAGGTCTGGTACATTGCTCGTCACAATAATGGCTATATTTCGTACAGTTAGCCTATCATTGGGATGACCAAACAACCCTTTTTTTACAGTTCTTAAAGTCCGTACTAGTTTTGATTTCATTGGTTCAAAAGGAATCTGTCCAATTGCAGATAAAAGTTTATCTTTTGCTGCAAACTGTCCTAGTTTTAACCGAACTTTCGTTCTTTTGCCGTTTGTTATTGCGCCCACTCTTACAGAACCGCCGTCGACATCGGCGTTTTTCAAAACAGATTTTACAAAAGAAAGAATTTGAATAAAGTCTCTATAGGTGACAGCTGATGATGAATCCAAAATAAATACAAGGTCTGAATTTGAAGAAGAATGAGACGTGCATTCTGTAAAGAGAACATGGGATTAAGGCACACACAAACACACATATAGTAAGCAGGGTATAGACATGTAAGACAGCATTCCTAGAAGAAAGACTTAATTGCAGTTTAAGACAGGTATCATACAATTACTCGCATCAGCCAATTATTTGATAAGCATGAAAAGACACATTCGGTGGTGAGGAAAGATAATCACAATCTCAATGACTTCACAACACAACTGATAGACTATCACATTTATATCGAAGGGGCTAAATAATTATGTTTTGTGTCACATCATAACACGAGTCTCTTTGTAGAAAACGCCGTACTTTAGGCTATTTCACTCATATCACGGCGCACCAGCCCAATGGGTGAGGGAAACCACCCTTGACACCACTGGCAACAAACAAGACATGACACGACAAATACAGGTCACAATACATTAACATCACAAACAGATCGGCTTAGCACTGAGAGAACCAGGGAGATCTTTCCAGAATGTATTTGTTTTTTGTGTGTAATTTCACAGAGGGTTGTTTCCTTCACCCACTGGGCTGATACATCGTTATGTGAGTGAAACAACACTTCAATACGGCGTTAAACCCCAATCAATAAATCTATCAATGTAATTTCACATATGATTCATATTTTGATTAGGAATGCATGGATTGATCCTCAGTTGTGTTGGGAAGTCAGATTATTTTCTTTTTTCGTTTGAATAGTTCAGAGACACTGTTTGACAATTATTATTTGGTAAGACTCGCAAAACTGGAAAAACAATTACAGGACATACGTTTACAAAGGATGAGAGGATTTACAATAACACACGCATAACATTCGCGTTTACAACAGAGGCATTCACATGCTTTTGTTATTACGGTAGAGTTTAGTGATACTTATTCCTTGTGGTATGCTTAGACAAAACTCAAGTACTCGATTAAGTAAAGCTTTTATATATGGTGATGACCATATCATGATTCCATTTAAAGCCATACGCCCATACAAATCCTTCAAACCTAAATAGAATTTTTCCGAAGCATGCTGGGAACGTTTCAGCTATTCTTGACTTAACAAAATAAAAACATTATATTTAAGTAACCAGAAGATCATTGAACACTTTATGAAGATTGCCACCTTATCGCAAAGTATTGAAATGGTGTTTCCCTTTCAGTATTGAACAGCATATTTTCAGTTTCGGTATCTGTTATAGGCTAATGGCCACAACTTGGTAGTGAAGCAGAACTGTGATTCTTTAATTACGATCAATTCACATTTTTAAAACACTGACTACGTTTTCAATCAATTTCCAGTATTTACTATGGAATCATATCTCGGTAATGACATAGCAAAAGTTGAAATATTGAGTCAAAATTAAGCTTGAGATTTGTCTAAACATCTCAATCATTTATTATGCGAATTCTTCCCTGCACGGAACAAAAGACACTTGGCTAATATAGAATCCAACTTCTTATAGTGTTCTTTCGTTTATTATAGCTATTGTACAGTGACGTCAGTTATTTATTCCGTTCCGTATCTCTTTCACACTAAATTGCAATGATCAGTTCGGTCAACTTTAATCTGAGTGTGTTACACTGAATCTGTTTACACGGCATTAGACGTCAAGGTCGTTCAACGAATTATTTGTGACGTAATTTTCTCGGGCGCCAATCAGTGTTGATATATATGGAAAATCAGAATATAAACGACATGCGTTTTTGCAGTTGGCTTGTTTGAAAGAGATCCATAAGATGGCGTTCTCAAGGAAAAGGTGCCAGGTTTAAATTCCATTCTAATGGTACGATATGCCGTTACGAGTTGCGAAACATGACGGCTAACCTATGTGTAGGCCATAGAAGTGTATAAACCTGGAGCTGGAACAGAAATTTTTGTTAAAATGTTGTCTCCGAATTTCAGGTAGATACTTACCCTGCTGGTTGGAAATTGTTATAATGACTAAGATGGATGCCAATCCGGAGACCCATCGTAAGGTCCCCATCTTGTTATCCTGGAAAGAAAAGAATAAAAAACATTAAAATTACATCACAGGCTTTCATCACGTTAAATGAACCTTCTATTAATGAGCCTCGACACATTTGAAAAGTAAAAGAGAACGGGTAAGCCTGTTGCCAAACTAAAGCTTCTTGCTTACCATCACATACAAGGTTGGTCTTTGGAAAGTCTTGTTTTAACAAGGAAAATGATTTCCCTCCATTTTCTTTCAAAAATGTATTAGTTAGTTTAGTCATATTGTTATCTAGAATAATGCAACAAAGGGTTGGACTTAATATTTAATGTTAAATTAATTAGCAACTTGCGTCCAAATATTTAGTATTTGATGATTAAAAGTAAGAATTTTTGTTGTTATATTTATACATAAGTAAAAAATGGCCATAAACTAACAAGAACTGTTTCCGTGACGGAGTCAAGTTCATTATTTCACAGTAACGATATTGTCTTCAAACAGGGTTAACCAAAAACCACATATAATCATCTCGATTAAAACTATATATCCCACATGGTAGGCCTACATTAGTGAAATTCATGTTTTCAATTATCAAATTCTTTCGAGTTTTAAAACGAAATCAGATGATTCAATTATGCAATAAGAAATGTAAACCTTTAAATTAGCTCTGTGATTGGCTGTCATCTCTCCGCAGAATTGAATTTAGCCAATTATAACATTTACCATCGATTAGGGTAAGTCTTGTAGAGTCCAACAGGTAGCTACCAGACATGCCAGAACTGGTTACACATGAATCAATGTACTTCTTAACGCTACACAATTTTAGCAGAGGACCATGGCTTCAGTTTTAAGCTCAGCAACATATTTATTTTGAAAAGACTAGATAATAAAACACTATATCCATATCCTTGCTATATACTCTATTTTCTTATATCTAATTTTAAGAATCAGGTTCAGATTCATTTGAATTAACTGATATTATAAATATATAGACAAAGTATACAAAAATATTTATGAAGTAATTTCGTAGTGGCCATTGCTGTCATTTGCGGACCAAGTACATCTTCGTTATCACGCATACATGTACATCAACTACTCACGAGTGAGGGCTCATAAAATGATGCCATCTGTTAACATGTCATTATATCAATCTAATACTGTTATACAATGATGGGACGAGGAGTCCGCAAACAAGAGGGAGAGTTATAGAATCAACAGTAAATGTTAATACTATATTTAAAGTGTTTCAGTGCTCGACATAACTCACACGATGTCAAGGTAACTTAAACCGTATACGTTACGTGTGTACATGTTATCTGGCCACCGAGGCGATATTATCTGATTATTAAAGACTAGAAAAAAAAATATCTCTCTGCATAATTGGTCAATATTTCATTACAAGAACATCTCTGGCTATACCACAGTTAAGTTATAAATTGTCCAAAGCACTACACAGGAAATTAAAGCCAGACACATTTATCATACATTCTGCGACATGGCTTAACAATATGTATCTCTTCTTACAATTAAAAAAGGTCTACTAATCGGGCGATTCTAGTTGGGAAGTCTAGAATTAAGTGTTATACAGTCCTTAAACTTGTACATAATTGTTGAAATATAGTACTAAGATTATAATATCTAGCTGAAGACTTGACGCCGATTGTCTGTCAGGCCATCGTTGCCTTTACACATTGTGTTCGTTAACTCATAAATAACATTAATGGCTTTAACCAAAGAATATAAGCAAATGTAACTCGAGCAACTAGCTATTCGCCCTTGTACTTTTGGAATGCTTTTGGATACCTGAAGACACCCTGTAGTGTTATTGAATGCCTAAGGCTCATTTTAACAAGTTATAGCATGTAATTGCTGAACTGTCAAAACAAAACAAAAAAAAAGCAAGAAAGGACATAGAGAAGGGGGAAGCATCTGTTAATAGTCTATTAACAAAAGGTTCGCCCATAAATCCATGGCCAGTAGTATTTTGCTTGTTTGTTTGATTGGGGGTTTTCACTCATATGACGGTGTGTCAGCCCAACTATATCGACGCCACGGACAACAAACAAAGCGAGAAAGGACACTCACAGGACGTAATAAAAAGATATCATAGACAGATTGGCTTCATGTGGCACCTTAGCTCTAAGAACACCACTGATGGAAACATGAAGCTGCCTCCCAATCGCCCGCCCACCAGTTGTAAGCGTTAGCTATATATTGGGTTTGTTATTTAATTTTAAGTTAATGTTTGATTATGTCTCCCCTTTAGCTCAAAATGACATTCATGCACCTGTTTTGTTTGAATACGTTTCGTAACGGGCGGTTGGAGAGAGCTTTCTGTTGCTCTGGTGCTATCCGAGCCAAGGGACAACATTAATCTGTAGGCCCCTATAAGTTTGTGGCAGAGTCATACCGAGGATGGTTTTATCGTCCATAGATCATTCTCAAAAGTAAAATAAACTTTAGCACGGCGATAAAACCCCAAATCAAACAAATACCATTTGGATACTTTTATTTATGCCATGCTCGAGGCCAGAGATAAACAAAAAATTTCGTAAAATCGAGACCATTTAGAAAACACGTCATTTCGAGTTTGATGACATTAAATTGGTTTCTGGCACTCAACAATCCGAATTGAAACAAACATGGTTCTTTATCAGAAGTGAAATATAACATATACGAGTGGGGGGAGTTCTTTCATTTTGCTTGTTTATCTGTTTGTTCTATTGGGGTTTAACGTCGTACTTAAGGGTATTTCGCTTAAGTGATGACATTTGTCCATTTCACACTGTTCCTTGTCTAATTACGTTGGGAAACGGGGAGGAAACCTCGTAAAATACCGGAGCCACATGGTGTGACTCACTCATTTACCTGATGGTCGAAAGACGGACTCGATCCAGTGAACGGTAGGATTAGTAAGGACACTCGCTAACCACTAAGCCACGGCCCGGGCCCTTGGCATTTTGTCCAGTTATAAATAATTTACTAAAGATGAAAGGTATTGGACTTGTGATAAAAGGAGTGATTCATTGGCATAAATCAGGGACTGTTACCCAGGTAATTAGTGGTTTAGACGAATGACTGTCACATAACCAATCCGCTGGATCAAATATCGCCAATTATCTTAAGTCATGCAACAAGGATAATGATCTCCGGCACAGTTACTTCGCTACGTTAAACGAATATAAAACGTGGCGAATGGTTTAAATTGGTCACACTTGATCCAAGTTTTATGGCCACAGAATGCAATATTATATGAAATAAACCAACTCAGAACGTAAAAAACATTAAGTAACAGTAGACTGCGGGTGCTTTCATACTAGAAAAATATATTTTTATGACTTAAGTCAGCCAGTGACATTTTAATTAGACACATCAAATTTGACTTCTTAACACTTCGCCGGTGGTACGACACCGTCAGTCTTGACAGATTAAAAATATAACCAGGCTTCATAGCTTGACAACAAACGTCTACGCAAAAAAAGTTATTTATTGCAGATGTCTCAAGAAAGAACACAGTACACTGGTGATTGATTGGTTGGTGTTTAACGCCATGCGTCTTATACAATAATAACATCATCCTATACATGAAACAGCCACGCAGCCACAATGTATAATGTGTTGTGCATAAATGACAGAATAATACTATGCCTTATACAAATAACACGCCCTAACGCCAGATCTATCAATTTATCACTATCCTGCGCAAAATAACATTAATTGTCAAAGCTCCGAGCCCGCGACCGTGGCTTAGTGGTTAGCGTGTCTGCTTGCAAATCTTACTTTGATCTATACCGTTCACGGGTTCGAGTCTGTCGGTCCACCACCAGGTATATGAGTGAATCACACGATGTGCCTCCGGCAATCGCGGGGGTGGTTTTTACGAGGATTTCCACAGTATTTAAGCAAGGAACGGTGAAGTGGACAATCCGTTGCACATAAGTGAAATACCCACGAGTATTGAAGGCATTCTACAATAGAGATTAGGTCATTCTAACTTTTGTCGCAATCGGCTGAATCTGTTATACGTGGAATCATTACTGTATGATGTTTCCTTTCCAAGCCCGTTTTTTCGGGAGAAAGAGCATTAAAACAACAACAACAACAACAATGTCTCCCAATACAGGGTTTGATTTTCCAGTTCTGGTCGGAGATAAACACCAACGCTACAGAATACCATTAAAGGATAAGAAATTACTCCGATATATCATTAAAAAGACCACATTTATGTTCCGGCTATGGAGAGACAACAAAAAACTAATGTATCATTTTAGAGGATCTAAACTTAAAATATTATCTAACACTGATAAAAATTAGTTTTTAATGTGTCAGAAATAAGTCAGTGTGGATGATCATTAACGCAAAATTTAATAAATATGTGCCAATGCGCTTATCGGCCAAGGGCAAAGTTAAAATAAGAAACGTCCCCATGAATTGATGGGTATACATACAGCACGGTATGTAGTCTACACTAAGGAAAACATAGCCTGTCTACACAATATATACGACACGAATGGGTATGTTTTATAATGTTATAGATATACCACTCCTGGATAGCGCAGTGCAAAAGAGCGGCTGTTCGCTTTTTACCCGTTCAGTACAGATCGAGTATAAGGAGTGATTGTGAATGGATTCTCCGGCCGTGTGATCATTAATCTGGTAATGACAGGGCCACCTCTGGGCTTTACGCTTCCTATACTTAGCTCATCCAAGCGAACAGACGTGTTATAAGCACCTTTTATGGCCCGCTACATGGTGGATGTTTTGTACCCAGACGCTCGCCCCTAACAGCCGCCCTTCACATAGCACATCTCTTCAAAAGATGTGTTTATCAGAGCGAAGTTCCCTCAGTGGCGTTTAATTTATTAATCTCCTTAAGACGTTGTCTTGTAAAAAATGAATAAGCTACCAACCCATAGGTTACACAAAACTATATTAAGAGGACGTTTGCCAAAAGACTGTGAAGGATTATAGCTAGACAACTTTAGTATATGAAATTGGAGCTTAAAGGAACGGACCATAATGATAATAATATAAGCACCTTTGGCCTTTTTGTCAAACTATCAAGCCAAAAAACATTTTTCACTAGAAGTGAAGTGTATTAAACTTTTCTTGATAGCTATACTATATAGACTTGTATAAATTTACAAACGCCTATTTTATAAGCTACCGTTTTATTAGAGTAAATGGAGCTATTGAATAGGCTATTGCGGAGAGTCTATTTTCGAGGGTGTATTATATTTTTGACACTTGTCCATGACTGCTTCGGTTCTATTGTGTACGATGTCTATCATACTTTTCTCAGGTCTCGACTCTCAAGTGTTATAGTAGCGGTCGCAATGAGTTACTGTAGGCAGTTTCATTGCAATTATCGGTAAACTTTCGGAATTGCATAAGGTGCCCTTCTATGCCCAATGTTCTTTCACATAAAAAAACTGGAATATAGATACTTCGTGCCTTTCACACGCTATAGGTTAAAGCAGAGGTCAGACTAGCCTACTCTGGTTTTCAACAAGTTATAACACTATAATAAATCAAGAAATAATAGAAATTCAATGACATACAGACACCACGTATTTCTAGTCTGTAATTATTTCTACGGTATTCGGTCTCCTGAAAATGTGTTTTATTTACAAATAAAACACACCTGCTGTCTATTGAATACCGTATGATATAGTATTAATCTCTTTATGTATATCACTAGGTTTACACCTACATCTATGAGAATCTAACATCCAAGGATCAACACTTTGGAAGAAAAGGATCTCTAAACGTTGTTTAATAGTCAGCTGAAGTACCTGTATGCTGTTTTCCTGCGCATATCTCTTTGACACTGTATGAGTGCCACTATGGAGAGCGTATACCTTTGTAACTAAATATGTAGTCGGCAATAAAGAATTACAAAATGTTAGCACATAAATTCCCAGTCAAATTACAACAACCCAACTGGCGGTGAACTAAAAACGTATATAAAATGCTCTCGAATTACCCTAACAGAAAACAGCCTCAAGACGTGTTTACTGTGGACATTAACAATCTATTGGTGTCTTTAATGTTCCCTGATAAGAACTAAAACAGTTACCACTGCTTTTATGACCGTCTTGTTGCAGAACGAACATTTTAAACGGTGCCTTCTCGATGACAATAGTATTAATTTGTCATTTTTTCTAACGTCTTTATTTCATGCACGTTCCTTTGTTATTGCATTATATGGCTGAATTCCTTAATCTGTGAAACGTAATTTTGACGTTTAGTAGAACTCAACGCAGCGGCTACACATTCAATAAGTGGAGTAATGTTTACGTTAAGTAGAACTCAAAGCATCGGTTACACATTCAACAAGTGGAGTTATTTTTACGTTTAGTAGAACTCGAAGCAACAGTTACACATTCAACAAGTGGAGTAATTTTTACGTTTAGTAGAATTAAAAGCAACGGGTACACATACAACAAGTGGAGTAATTTTTACGTTTAGTAGAACTCAAAGCAGCGGTTACACATTCAACAAGTGGAGTTATTTTTACGTTTAGTAGAACTCGAAGCAACAGTTACACATTCAACAAGTGAAGTAATTTTGACGTTTAGGAGAATCAACAATTTAAGTAATACCAGATTCTACAGTTGAATAGACATCAACTTTTTAAAACATGTTTTCATATTTCTAGGTTTAGTTAAACAGAAAGCAACCATTACACAACCAACAAATGACGTTATCAGAATTAATGTCAATTTGAATTGACATCATCTGGGACGAGGGTAGTTTGCTTTAAAGTACAAAGTACATTTGTGCTTTCGAGTATGCATGATTGTGTTATACTTAACCTGCTATCCGTAATACTTATTCTTCATAAGTCTTGTCCCAGTCAGAACTTATCCTTTATAAGTCTTGCCCCAACTTATACGTGTGATTTTAAGCTATCTACATCAAACAACCAACCAACCAACCAACCAGCCAAGCCACCGCCAGCCCATCGCCAAACCAAACAACCAGCCAACCCATCAACAACTCAACGACCACCAACCAACCAACCTCCCAACCCACCTAGCCAAACCACTGCCAGCCCACCGTCAAACCATCAAACTAACACACCCACCAACCCACTAACCAACCTACCGACCAGCCCTGAGTGACTACGTGAATTCCTCGGATCAAGTGAAGGTCGATAGTGTCGCCAATAATCCTTTTTCTTCTGCTAATGACGATGCAAATTCACGAGCTATTGCGGGATTATCTCGATTACATATATATTTTGAATATAGTTATTCATAGACCTGATATCTTTAATAAAAACACTAGATTTTTTCAAACAAAATAATCTAGAAGAAATGTAACTTATAATCGTCGTTATCCAGTAAGATAGTCCGATAGTTCAACATAATTGGAGGATTAAATTTAATTTCTGTATGTTCCTGAGCTATAATTAGGATAAATAAGCGTTTCTTAACCACCTCACGGAAAGTTTTTGATCAATAAGTGTAAAATAATCGATACTCTATCAATCATCTGCTACGTATAACAAGAGAATCTATACAGGAAATTTTATGATCAATAGCAAAAATACCGTATATATATTTAAACTGCATAATAGCTGCAGCTTACAACTAGAAATAATCATTCCACCGTGAAAATCAATATATTAAAATAACAAATAATCTTTTAATCTGTCTAAAAACAGGCGTTTATTAACCACATCACGGAAAATGTTTTATCAATATGCTAAATAATCGATAATCTATCATATGTTACGTAAGACATAAACATGAGTTTCTATAGAGGAGATTTGATCGTCGAGAACAAAATTAAATACCTTATATATATTTAAATGTGCAGCTTAAAAAAGGAAACAAACATTCCACAGTGAAAATCAATATACATATGTATTCAAATAACCAATAATATTTTAATCTTTATTAAAATATGCGTTACTTAAAGGACAAGACCACCCTAAAACCGTGTTTTCTATATCAGTAAACATATTTCTGTCAAATGCAATTCAAAAATTCTGTTGTTCCTAACCCGATCATAACTCTAGTTATTATCCATTAAAGAGGAACACCAGAACCACTTGAATCATCAAATCCTG
>JAQQZZ010031887.1:0-10713 GCA_030265115.1 Mopalia vespertina | reverse complement strand
ACGCTGTCAGAAATATTTGTTCTGTTATGTTGACCATGATCTAAGTTTATTTAAGTATGAACCATTTTTGCGTCACTTGTAATTTTGTAAATTTAAGAAGAAAAAAAAACAATTGTTTCACTAACTTAAAGTGAAACCGAGATCGATAAACAGCACGAAATAGAATACCTAAGGCTGTGTTAGCTGTGACCTGGTTGGCTGGCTCCGGCTCTACAGCCAATCAAAAACACCGTTAAGCTCTATGGTCTTCTTTAGCTCTATTTCAGCTCATGTTGTTGAAAGTGTTGACAGTTCACAATAAACGAAACCCAACTGGATTTATTTGGATAACTTTGTAAACTGCACCCCATGTGCCTTGATTTGCCCTGATAATGATCTGTTAACTCTTTGTCTTGATGAAGACACTCAGACAGCTTACTGATACAACAACAATACTATATGACAGTTGCGCCTTGTTTAACCCATCTGCAGAGCATTCATAGGTTAGTCTACTGGTAATAAAGACTTTATTTGTGAACGATACTTGATTTATATCGGTAAACAAGGATTGGTGCCAGTTAGAACTGTTACACGGTACATTATAGCGTAATTACACTGTATATTTAAACATAATCCATATACGAGAACGACCATTCGCGCAAAACAATAGGTTACGTTGGTTTAAATTGACGCGAACGGTAGATCGGTTACGCAATATTTTGAAAAAATAAGGCCTGCTCCTTCATTTGCTCTTGTTACATATGTACCTTTCATAGTTGTATTTATTATGGTTCTATATATTTATTCAAAAGCAATTCTATAGTATTGAGGGCCTTAAGGAAGAAGAATTTTTGTAAATTGATTGAGCTACCCTCTTGAAATAAAGAAATATATATGTATTGTTCATGGTCGCCTGTCAACCATCAGGTATTTGAGTGAGTCACACAATGTGGCTCAGGCAATTGCAGGGGTATTTTTTTTTTTAACAAGGTTTCCATTCAGTTTTCCACCATATTGAAGCCGGGAACAATTTGAAATTGACAATGTGTAGTAATGTATTAAAGTGAAATACGCATCAGTTTCGTGTCACTTTTAAGGCTTACAGCTTACGGTCTAGGTGCAACTTTCACAAAATATTGTACGGCAATAAAATCTTGTACAACATTTTAAGACCTGCAGCTGAACATGTAGAAATTCAATTGTATGATAGTTTTTTGTCGTAGGACATGTTGTGAAAGTGACCCCTGGTCGAGACTTAAACAAGAATTTTGTCAACAAACCGATTATTCAGTTCATCCAACAATCACCTGTACTTTTTACTTGCAGTCTGCTGTAAGCTACATGTACGGATACCAGATCAGATTTACGATTACAGACAGATAATAAAGACAGGGTTAAATTTAGTGCTTTGAACAACTGACCCCTGGATCTTTGTTAGACTAGTTGGTGTTTAATGCCATGCTCAAGAATATCTCACTAATATGACAGTCAATCTAATTAAAATCACATCTCAAAAACTCTCCCCGTGTTTTGTTTGTCGCTATATTGAGATCTAAGGCAATCACTCTAATAATACTGTTCGATTAGGTCAAGCTTACTGGGGTTCACGAAAGGTTTCAGTTGTCCAATATAAAAACAGATAACACGGGGTCATGGTGTTAATGTTGTAAGTCGCATGTAAACGGGGAAAATGCAATTCCACTCAAAGTTTATTATTTGAATGGTGTTTGTTGATTGTGCCTGCATGTATCCATTGGTCATGTAGAAATACGCAGTCTGGAAACTTCGGTATGTCAGCGGAAATCTTCAGCTTTTACAAACCAGAAATGAGAAGCAGCTCTGTGATTGGTCAATTAAGAAAACAATCAACATTAAAGGGGGAGTGATTGCGTTAGATCTCAATATAGGGACAAACAAAGCACGAGGAGCGTTTTTGAGATTTGACTTGTATTAGATTGATATGACAATGGTCTATTTTAAAAGTATCAAATGGACTCTTTAGTTCAGCACAAGAGCTAATTGCGAAGTATTTTGCTTTGTTAGCATTTTTCTCAAGTGCATGCAAATAACATGCAACAACAGCATTGCTATGCTCCAAATGAACGGCCCATAGGAAACTGGATAGGAGTGCGTTTCTCAGTAACATGTCACTAGATTTGTGACTCGTCAGGGGCACCTTTTAATTGCACACAGACATACTTTGTAGCATTATATAAGAAATAAAACAATTTATTTCTATTTTTAAACATCAGTATTGATTGTGAACAACTCATTCAACAGACCAAATGATTGATGTCAACAATAAATTACTAGTGAACACCAACATTACAAAAATGAAGTGATGCAGTGTCATTCTGGATGATCCCATTTCAAATATGGGTGGGTCAACTTTTAGCTAATCAAGCTACATTACTTTGATATCCCATGTTTCAGCCTAGAATTCTTAAATTTTCCATCAGGGAAATTTACAAAAACACTCCAATGAATGTTGACAAAAATGACAGTCAATCCTTACAATTAAATTGGAATAATCACATTACAACTATTTATGGATAGTATAATGATTTGTAGCTTTATTATTTTATGCTTAAAATTCAATGCTTATGAAAATGTGATAAAACAAGACTGTCCGTCATTTAACGATCCTGATCATGAATATTGAACACAGACATTGATATTTTCAACACTGTGGCATTTGGTTAAATGACTTTGCACATTTACAGAAGTACACAAATAACCGACTTAAAAACGTTCATTTTAAGTGATTGCGCTGTGGACGAAAGTCATTTTTTTATGTTACATTGACTGCATGGAACAATAGGCTGAGCTTATAGTGGTCATGTTAGAAATAGGTCACCTCGCTAAAAACAATCTTCCTCTACGGCTTCTTTAGTAATGTTTGTGGGTTTTTTTTATTTACTGAAGTAAGATGTTTATCTGTTGGTCACAGATCAAATACATGGGCAGCTAGGCCTACTACATCTGGAGTGAAACGAAGACAAATCTTATTATGTACAACAACCCGTCATCCCCACTTTTATTACAGTTGGATTCCCCTGACAAACAAACAAACAATGTGTGATGTAACAATTACTCATGAATGCACTCCTGTGCATTGTTCTCCATTTTACCTTGGTTGAAGGGAGTCCCTATAGCCTACCCATCTTGAACAGAAAGAAAGTTCCTTAACCAATTGTAAAGCAATCAACAGTAATGATTCAAATGAAATTTTTTGTATAACTAAATTTATTTTCAGATCCTTTACCATGATACATCTATTATTAGAAATTAAATATATCAGACAGAAAACAGTACATGTTAGCACAGAATTCCCGAAAGGTACTCCTGCAACATTTGATCAGAGCAAACTTGTTTATAATCTCATTCTCACATGTGTAAATATGCTCTTAACGAGGTATGGTCACTGAAAATACAGCCAAGGACACCTCATTTATGAACTACCCCGGTTTTCTGATGGCCTGTCACAACCCTGTAACCACACCAGGTATAACACAACCATTTGATCATAACCAGCTTGGTTTTATATAGTTTGAATTTATTTATAAAGAGGAGCATCATTAAACAAAATAAACAATGATTGTTTCAATTCGTACAGTACAACAATCAGGACTAACTTTGGCTCTATCAGCAAAGCAGCGCTTTAGGAAATTAGCAAATCTTTTCTTCCTCAATTATTTTTTATATATACTTTTTACGATACTTTATTTGTTTATAGATTGACTTACTATACATTTTCAACAGGCTACATACTAAAGCTTTAACGTTTGTATTCTAGCTTTTCAGCTTCCAAGAATACTTGTAGTTACTTCATGCTGTATGTTAAACCTTTGTAAATAAGTGTTCCTTGCCACTTTAGGAGACACCTAATCTTAACAATAGAAGATAAGCTCAGGTATTTGCCCACCCTGAACGCCAGTGCCATTAGTACTGTCTGAAGAACACTGAAACTGAAAGGTGACTTTCCCACAGACAACCTCGGCCATGCCCTCTTGCCCAAAGTAACTTAGCTCTGCTCCATCTAAGACAGCACTGGCAGTGTAGTAGGTGTCTGGCTCAACCTGAATCGGATTCTCAAAATATACAGAGAATGTATTGCTAGATCCATCCGAGAAGAATTTAGTAAAGTGCTTGCCCAGGATCATACCATTACGCTTGAGTTCTATTCTGACCTGGTACTCTGCTGCCCCATTGCTGGAACCGTACAAACCGAATCCAGCAACAAAGACACGTTTATCAACACAGAATTGAATGCTATCACATCGCCCTCTGTATCTCCACTGGTTACTTCTATAAGCTGAAGACTGGAACCTATGTACACACTGAGGCTTGAGACCAGCTCTATTACGTCTTATAAATTTAAGGCTGGGTTTGTTCTGTGCCGTGTAAAATAGAAATATATCTGTTGTCTCTTGGAGTGTTAGGATTCCTGATTGGGCGGGACCATTTGCATACTCATCAAGGGACATGTTGGGGATCCGTATTAAATATAAGGCTTTACTGAGAACTCTGCGTTTGTGTGGAGGTGTGCATTCTGATTCTTGACGAACACATTCTGCTTCAGCCCACCGACATGCTGCTCGAAACACGGATACCTCTCGTGCATTCATCGTTTCCCTGCCTAACACCATTTCCAAGGTAGAATAGTCCATTTCTGCAAATCCTTCAGATTTTAGGGATTCTTCAGCTTGAGCATCAATCACCTCCCAGCATCGCTGTACCAGCTCCTGTTCCTCAAACAATCTAGCCTGACTGAGAAGCACACAGGCATTTTTTGCAGAAAGACTGGTCTCCAAAAAACACACACAGGATTTTGCAAGATACGGAACCATGTATTTCTTGGCTGCATAAAGTGTTGCCAACACAGTATCGGCTTCAAGCTGAATTTCATCACAATACAAATATCTAAAAAGATAAAAGAAAGCCTATTAGTTTAAAATTTAAAAATATCTAGTAGTACTATTGGTATGGGAAAAGGAAGGAATAAAATACAAGAAATTACATTTTAAGTTAGAGTGCCTAGGTCCTGAATAACTGTAAGTACCTTAATAAATTTAAAAAGGCTGCAGGCTCCACATCTGGTATGTCAATATCTTCTTTGGTGTTTGCTAACCCTCCGTAAAACATGGCATAAAAGACAGAACTACCAATAGACAGTACATATTTGTGAGCTGGGATTCGTTTAGCATTAGAGGGAGGACCAACAACAAAATGTACATCCGCCATCAGTGGGTTGTTGAACATAACAGAATTTCTTTCTCTGATGGAAGCCTGGCCAGCCTGCCAGTTGTACTCTTCGCTTGTTTTGGGGCCTGGTAAAGTTAGTTGAGTTTTTAAAGACCACGGTGTCTCGACCTTCTTCACTGGTCTATGAACAGTTACTGGTGTGACGTAATTCTGAGGCACTTCCTCATTCACCTCATCCTGGTCATCCCGCAATTTACAAGTTTTACCAGACATCATGCATGGTTTGTCAACACGATCTGGAAAAAAAAACAAAACAAACATACATATGTTATTGTAAGTACAAGAAGATAGTGCTGTATACTCTGCCAAAGGCATCCATCATGTCATACCAAATAATATTTGACAGTGCACCATACATATGAAATGTTACATGTGTACATCTTAAGAGTAAGACATAACAATACATGATAATAATTACTGGTTATCCAGGCTGACCATGCAGTTCCCCTCACTACTGTACTCTCACGTGAACTGAACCAGACTCTTCTCGTGCTAATTTCGACCACGTCTGGATAGCATTGTCAGTAAAATATTTTTTAAATAAAATGGCCGTCGTACAGCCCATTTATCATACAGTTGGTTTTCTGACAGGTTCATCTTTAAGAAAACATTTTCATTTGTGTGTGTTTTAAAATGATTACTCACATTTTCTGGACAAATAAATATTTCTTGCATACATTTCTAGTAAAAAAATGCAAGGAATCCCCACATCGAAATTTGCATAGATTTTACGATGTACTAGATTTGTTTTAAGTCCAGACTACATCGTGTCATATTGTTAGTTTATATAATTATATAGTAACTTACAGCAGCAATTCTTTCGCTATAGTCAGCATTTCAAACACGCTGATAACAATTGCAAACTCGAGATGGAAGTGTACAATTGACCGATCACTGACTTTAAGTTCGCCATGCCCTTAAAATCTAAGGGATGTAGTTTTTCCCAACAATGGATTGATTGATTGGTGTTTTACGCCCTGATCAAGGATATTTCACTTATGACAGCGGTGTATTTGCCACTACTAGCACCACCATAACATGTGAAGTGTTTTGATAAAGTAGGAAAGTTAATCAGCATCGCTTCTCTTCAAACAAACTCAACAATGGGTGTAAACAGTATAGACATAACTTTTGTCAGTGCAACAATGCACCATGATCAAAATAAAAATATTGAAAATGCTTGGAGAGTAAATAGTCCCTGAGAATGTGTATCAAAGTTTACTGCTTTAAATCACCAATGATTATGTTTTATTTCAAGCGGAAACTTTATTAATGTCAACACCACAGTGATTACCTATCCTATATAACGTTTACGTCAGTGAGTATAGGCATCCATCCTGCAGTCTATATTACACTGACCTATGGAAGACAGGAAGTAAATAAATGAAATACCGCTTTACATTGATGAGATGGTTTTTCAAATGAATGTCTATTACCTTGATAATTATTGCCGTTACCCTTGCGACACGTCGAATGTCCGAATTTAAAAAAAAAAAAGCAAACTTGTAAGCCCAATGTTCGGGCTACAGTTTGCTAATTAGTTTCTAGCGAACTGATTGACGGTAGCTAATGCTGATAATTTCGAGGCTACATGTACCTCTGATGTTTTAATATCTTGCGTGGGACAGTTAGCGATATGAGTAGGTTTTTTTCCTTCCCACTGACGTATGCTTCATGTCGAATAATAATTCTTTCTGTCCAGCCCACGATCACTGATTTTTTGACAGAAAGTTATCTTGTTCCCGCAAAGTAGGTCACCGCATTAAAGCTTATTTTGACTAACAATAAGCGTAATTTCGGGAGTAAAGGTGCGCAAGACGGCACAATTTTGCACTCAAATTGTTTGTTCTGTGTGGCCTTTACCTACCAGTTCTCCACCGGGACGATGACATTAGTAAACCGGCTTAATTTCATGCGAGAATTTCAGACACTTCCATCGTCGCCATTTTAGTTTGCGATCCCACTGTGCACCACCAGAGCCAAGGGAGACAACCGCAGATTTGGCTTTCTTCTCGTTTTTGGAATATGGTACCAAAAAAAAAAAAAAATCAAATGTGCAAAAATTAGTATTTTTTTCTTCTTTTTCAAAATAGTAATAAACGTATATATATTTCCTTTTCTCAAGATGTTTGTTGACTACCAATAGCAACTTGAGATTAAAATCTATTTAGAAACTTGTCCCTAGAAGTTTATTTAGAACATCAGATGATTCATTGGTTTTTATCCCCAGGCATATAATGCGTGGTTATATAGTGATCAGCACTGTCTGACCTCAGACTAGTATACAAGTATAGGTCTACTCATCCCAGGTCTGACTATCTTGTCAACGTAACTCTGTTTATTTAACAGAGCTCTGGCCCTTTGCAGTAGGCCTATTGTCACATTGTAATATATTTAACTTGTTTATTAGTGTTACTACTCCTATTACACATTATTCCATTGAATAAATTAAGAAGATGTAAGATCGTTAATATTTTATTTCTTTATCTATCTATTTAAGCAAGAAATACACAAAAGACTAACTTCAGTGTCTTTTAGTATGTAGCCTAATATATTTTGAATAAATGAAGAGAGAAAAATTTGCTTGCCTCCATATGTAGTTGAATATGCAACTATTAGTTTACATGATAAACTTACATATGAATGGATATTGCGAAGTGCCAACTCCGTGGGGATACACCATTTTCCAAATGGATCTTGTTATTAATTGACACCCTTGTGCCAATGTTATTAATTTTTACAAATATATACATTTTTCTCTCTTCATTTATTCAAAATATAGAATATTTTCTCTGAAGCTGTTTTTCAAGGTTATACATTTTTTCTTTTTAGACCCATGTCTCTATATTCCCCGGTTTGCCCATAAATTAGAGTTTGAAGAGAAAACACATGAAGTTTCAATGACTGCGATGAGATTAGTACAGAGAATGAAGAGAGATTGGATTCACACAGGCAGACGACCATCTGGGCTTTGTGGTGCAGGTATGTACATGGAAGTCTATATAAACACATTGGCACAGAGATTAATTAAAACCGATGAGTCATCTACTTATATACCATATAACAATTAGTAGGCCTGTGATTACAGTATTTTCGTAATTTTGGCATAAAAAATACACATTTGTGATACATTGAATGAGCAAAGTTTTCCCATTGGGTTGGAAAACTTAAATGTTTACTAGGCTAAAGGGCATTTAGGGAGGCAATTTATGTTATGGAAAGTCAACTGTATTGGTTATTAATATGTTATTTATGTTAAAATAAATTGATGTTGTCATAATTAGATCCTGTGTAATGTGAGGTACATACATGTAGCATCAATGCCTACAGACAGGATTGAAACTTTTCAGCATCATAATTCATTCAATTGTATTTGTGACATATTTATTTATACTCGCACTGTAAGGTAAACCTTTGTCTTACAGACTTGCCATAAACCAAAGTATTTTAATATTCATGTATTTTTTCTTAAATACTAAGGTAGTAATTGTGTGTTCTGTTATTGTTCAGCTCTGCTGGTTGCCTCAAGAATTCATGATTTTTGTCGCACACTGAAAGACATTATAAAGGTGGTGAGAGTTGGGGAAACTACAATAAGGAAAAGGTTAGAGATACTATTTATTTTATTGGTCTCTTGAGTTGGTCATGTTGCAACCTATAAAATAAATCCTGTGTTTAAATTCTAAATTTTTTCTCTTTTTACACGTCAGTTTTTGGTTTTAATTATCATGTCTGTAATTGGCTGCGGACTTAAATTCTTGGTGATGGTTTTATTGGTACATGTCCTCTACACGACCATTATCAACCTTCACCACAAATTGAAAATAGGCTCAGATTTGCTA
The DNA here is from genome assembly GCA_030265115.1 of Mopalia vespertina. Taxonomy (NCBI): domain Eukaryota; kingdom Metazoa; phylum Mollusca; class Polyplacophora; order Chitonida; family Mopaliidae; genus Mopalia; species Mopalia vespertina. The sequence continues at coordinate 1,627 of JAQQZZ010031887.1, read as the reverse complement.
CAATGATGGCATTTTAAATTTTCATTGCTCTAGTTTTGACAAAGATTCCTTAGCTTTGAAATACTTCTTTAAATTCAGGGCATAAATAACTATACAGTCTCATTTGTTATGTTCATGTACAGGTTGAATGAGTTTGGGAATACAGCGTCAAGCCAGTTAACTATAGATGAGTTTCAGAGGATTGATTTAGAGGAGGAGGCTGATCCTCCTGCATTCACAGCTGGTAAAGTCAAAGCGAAGTTAGCCCAGGTTAGTAAATACAACAATAGGCGCATTCGACTGGACGATTTCATTGAGCACAAAAATAGCTGCACAGAAGAAAAAAGTTGAATAGATTTCTCACATATTAATTTATATCCATTATGGTGACACCCTTGTGTACTTGTCGGTCATTAATTGTAAATAGGCCCATTCGACTAGATGTTTTCGTTAAACATGGTGAAGCCATGTTCTACGACTTTGGTTAGACTGGTCCATTTGTGAAGTTTCGTTAAGTACATCCATGTTGTGTGAACATGTGACCAATTTAATGGGGACAAAATTTGTTGAGATCCATGCTCAGCGAAACTTCACGTACAAGTCGAACGAAATCCATGGAACACGGCTTCCCCGCGCTTGACTAAAATGTCCAGTTGCATGCGCCTAATGCCATCATTTCTCTCAGAATCAGAGTTAAAATTTTTCTACAATATTAACTAAATTTTATGTAAATTGTTAACTTTATTGAAAAACAATAATGTATGATATTTTGATATTTGATGTAGACATTTAATAAAAAAAGGATAAACACTGAATAAGAAAATCAAAATGTCAGCAGGGAAGGTAATTGTTATTGACTTTTGATAGTGGTTCTTAGTTGTCAACACGTTTGTAATGTAAGGTGTGCTTTAAGGTGTAATGTGTCTGTACTAGGGTCACCACCATCATATGAGTGAAATAACCTTATTGGTTTTAATATATACTATGTTACTGTAAGTAACTCGGTCCGTTAACTCTCGTACTCTTAGAAGCAATGCAAACACCATTCTGTTGGGACACCTGTGATTCTTCTCTAGGATAAACACCATTTTACATTCTTATTTTAAATACCATAAATTCACCTATGATTTATCTCCTCCTTGTTTGTTACAAGTGATGTCTAGAGTGGTGTCTTTAGTCCATTAGACTTACACTTTGTCATCTAAGTGAATAATCCTTATTACTCCTTAAAACCCTAATCAAACTAACAATCATTATATACATATGTTTTAGATAGAAGAAAATGATAAGCTAAATATGAGTGATTTTACAACGGAAGTGACTTCTTTGCAAGAGACAATTGATAAGACCTTGGAGCAGACACAAAAGAAACCCAGAGGACCTTGGGCAGCATATAGTAGTAAGTTATTTCACAATAGATTTGTGTATGGCTGGGCATTTGCTTTGATGAATAACTTTCGCTTTCTGTGAACCAATTCTACTACTTCACTATATTCTCTAGCAAAGGCCAGTATTTTCTACGTGTTATTCATGCTATTTTCTCCCTATAGGAAGATTAGTCAATTACTATATGAACAACTTAACTTGCAAAAATCAATAGCAGTATTCAAATCCTTGAATGACCTTTATCCACCTTACATGAAAGAAT
>JAQQZZ010031876.1:0-10713 GCA_030265115.1 Mopalia vespertina | reverse complement strand
AAATATGTGATAAATATGTAGCAAACAAGACATTCGGCATGGGTTTAGAGAAAATATGTGATAAATATGTAGCAAACCAGACATTCGGCATGGGTTTAGAGAAAATATGTGATAAATATGTACCAAACAAGACAATCGGCATGGGTTTAGAGAAATATGTGATAAATATGTAGCAAACCAGACATTCGGCATGGGTTTAGAATACAATAACCTTCAAACTGGTAATTCAAATAAATATAAATATAAATAGCCTTTAGATTTTTGTTTCTCCTGGTCTTTGTGAGAGAGGTGTATATTTAGGTACAAGCTTTTGATAGTCCTGTATAAGAAGACTGGCAAACCGGGGGCTATGTTGGTCATACTGGAATACAAAAGGAACTATGTATTGTTGTATATAGCTGATAAATCCTTTTGGTTGAGCATTAATACGGATGAATTATCTTCAGCCGAGGTCAGCCAATGTGCGAGCCAACGCATAAAACCTGGATCGTTGCCTCGTTTCTTGGATCTTGTGAGCGTAACAGGTTGTGATTTGTTATGGTGCTCTCATTATGTGTAAGTTAGTCTGACAAAATGAGAACTCAAACCGCCCACAAAGCGCCCTGGTTGTCTTTCGGTAAACGTCACAAAAATACTTTATGATTACACGCGATGGGACTTCATTTTGAACTGTGGATCGATAAAGTCAGCTAAGACTGTACACTGAATACAGTACTAGTGTCTCCAAACACATCGTTTCCATGTAATATAGCACAACAAAACACGGATAATAGTATGAAAGCTACAAGCCTACTGATGAGTTTGGCATATAATATCCCAGCAAACTAAACAACGTTGCGACAACGTTTTATTTTGGTCGTGCAACGGAATTTTGTGGACTACCAGTTTGTGCCACAACCTTAAAATACAACCACAAGGAAACGAAATAAAAACGTAATAGCTACGTTGTAATATTTTTGTTGCATCATGTAACGTTTTCACAACATTGTTATTACGTTGTACAAAACGCTACCAATTCACAAACACAACTGAGTCACAACTTAGTCGATTTGTGTTGTTACAACGTTAAACTACAACGTTTCCTGTCACAACATTATAATAACGTTATATCAAGTTTCAACGTAGATTTACAACGATACGTTTACGTATTGTGTTTGCTGGGATAGCACAACAAATCACAGATAATAGTGTGAAAGCTACGGACTAAGGCCTACTGGTGATTTTGTCATATTATATAGCACAACAAACACAGATAATAGTGTGAAAGCTGCAGACCTACTGAAAGTAGAAAGTTAATTTGTGATCTTATAAGAATTGCTTTTCAGTTCTTGCCAAACCATCCACCATAATATACGAAGCGGATAAAAACATCCGATATTTGTCTTCAAATAATTATATCTTTTGAACTCTGCAAATAAGGGCACAATATGCTATGGCAGTATAGTTCAAATATTTGTATCTATCCAAACCCTGCAAAACATTCCACGTAACGACCATATCTTGATCAAACAGCAGGCGTTTTTCGGGACTACCAGTACGTCGACTTTGTCGAATGCACGCAACATACCTACCTTTCCTTTGATGTTGTGATAAATAAATAAATTATATAATGTATTTCATTACAAGACAAATAACAAATAAAAGATAAATATTATACCGCAAAATGATTTGGTAAAAGCTGTGTAACATGAGCTTTATTCGTAAGAGTAGCCTCGTAAAATCAATCACGTAAAAACACATTTATCTCATATAGGCTTTTTGTGGAAAGCTATATCATGTGCGAACTTTGCATTGGATACAGAACTAAAGATGTAAATGGAAATAAGAATAATGTTATTCATTTCATGATCTTAAAATTAGACCCGAAACCTCTCACAAACCGTACACGTGAGATTTTGTGTTTGGCTACGTCGTTCATGTGAAATTACCAATGAACAATAGAATTGCATGGTCACCTGCTGTTCACCAAGTCACCGGCTAGTCACATATTATGCACTGAAGCTCACGGGATTCACGAGATTTCCATCTTTAACTGTATGTCATTGCTTAGTTGTTCGCATAACATCAACAACAACGCTTTGGCTGGGCTGAGTTGAAGAGCGGATGTAATAGCGGGATGACAAAATAATGACATACAAGTGACAGCCACAGTTAACAATCGACTGGGCTTCTAACACTGTCGCTATACTCTGTCTGCTATAACCATGACAACCACAAGCTCAAGACAGTGTCCACCAAAGACATATGCACGCAAAACTGTTGCTTTCTCCGTTAGACGGCGCTCCATTTTCTTTATGTATCATTAATAGGCTTATCCGTTACGAAATACTGCTGTTAATATCCCCGTCCCAACACAAGTCTTACAGGGATATGCATTGCTCATTCACTCCTTTGCCAAAAATACACTGCCAACAGATATTGCCAAACTACGTGTTCAATGACGGTTATACCTGGGCAGTAACCAAGGCTAATCAGTTTGTGTTGAACCGTATTGAAGATTGTGGCTCTTGTAAACAATATAAATATGTATTAGACTGCAGCAGAATAATTCAACATTATTTGTTACGCTTCCTTCGTGAGTAAATGAAGACCTGCGAGTTGTAGTCCACGGTATAATCAAAAGCATGATAGCAAGAGGGTTCCCCGGGGCCATGATGACGTGCTCGTAGTATATGGGCCGCCGAACTGACCAAACCATACTTTGAATGGTAAATCCCAAAAGGTGACTGGTACATTAACCTGGTACGTTTATTTATTGACAGTGTTTGATGAGGATCCCTGATAAGCGACTAATCCCTGTACTAAAACACTACCGGTCGTGTTGTGGGTGGTCTCAGAAAAGCTTCGAATTATATGATTATTTGGAAAGCGGTCCGATGTCTCACCCAGTGGAATTGGCTCGGTGGATGGATAAACTGTTAAAATAAACGGCGAGTCCTTCCATTGGCTATTCGGCTCACGTCATGAGAGCTTTGCAGAATCTAATTAAACACGCGAACGATCATCAGTAAAACAACCCGCGTCCTTAAACGTCTCTCGTCGAAACATCCGAAATCAAAACAGCAACAGTGTCTTATAATTTGTTTAAATGCACATTTGCTCAGTTGTTGTCATTCGTTTTAAACAAACTATAAAACACACAAACAACAATTACCAGATTGGGGCCATTCCTTGTTTTGAGGACACCGCTTTTAGCAGAGTATGGAGCTACATACACAGATTTTCGAATGATTGCATGGCTTTAGTTATTTTAGAGACCAAACAAATGGCTAATTGGTCCAACCATATCATCGTGGCATCGCATGATCCTTAATTATTACCAGACGTGTGACCAGTCGAGGTCAAAGGTGTGAACTGTGCTGTTTAATTGCGTATACCAGGACACCACGGCGTTTGTATAGAGCATGCTTTGTGAAAAAAGTGAATGTTCATCGCAGTATTTGGTTAATAACAATTCCCATAATAATTTTGTGAAATATAAAAAAAAATCATTACATCTGCTAGAACGTACCTGTACTGTAAACCCATAAGACACAAAATGGATAGCATCGCATGCTAAACCAGAAAAGCGGACGCAAAACGAACTTGTCAAAATCCCCGTTAAATTTAAAAGCATAAATTACCTTCAAATTATAAAATACTCTGCAGTGTGGCCAATGCTTTGGTTATACGACCAACACATGGCTAAACAGACCAGATATTCTGGGTTGCATGATTTTATACCCCCTAAAATCTACCAACTTCTCTCTCTGCCTATCACGATATTAACATTTACATAAGTTTATTTGCGACTGAAACTTGTCAGTATGTAACAACAGGCAAACAAAACCACAATACTGTTGTATTAGTTTTAAAATTGTCATTTTTATAAGAGCCTAGTGTTATATTCCGGCGAAGAATCTTAATTTAATATTCACCAGCATGAATACAGTTGTACAATTATTCGCTTAAGTACCCATAACCACCTTGTCGAATGGTCCTAAGAATTAACATGTTAATAATCTCTTTTTGTCAGCTAATTCTAAACTCGATTTCGAAGAGTTTTATTAATTTCCAGCAAGAAATCCACTTATGTTTTCCGTAAGTTGAGTTTAGAGTATAATGTCGTCACATGTAATAATTTAGGTGACGGACAAAACCAATCTGGAAATTATCGGAAAGATGCGTCATGTGTTATTTTCAAACACGTAAAGACTATTATTGTTCCGTTATGTTAAACCTAGCAATACAATAAAGATTTGTTTCATGCTGGATACTACGGAGCCGTATAAGGGACATGGACAACAAATGAAAGAAAGATTGTCCCCTCGCGATAAATATCGCGTTTCATCGCGATAATATCGCTTTCCGTCTAAACAAATATCATGTAAGAAATAAATCATGTTGAAAGTGTACACTTCCGGAAAATGGACAAAACTGGTAGAGATGGGCTTGCGTTGCCAATTGAAAACATTCGCTTCATTCTTTGTAACGAACATGGCTATACTATATACGCTTTCAAATTACGATTAATGTGCGAAATAAACCTTAACTGCATCGACTTTGTCGTTGACTTAAATGATGATGTAAGTTCTGGACTTGCCAATGGTCCTCTATCGCGAGGGAATGCGATATTATAATTTTTTTCATTTTCCCGCGTCCCTTTTTTTTAGACTCTGTATGATGCATCTCATTTTCACCACATTTATCAGTAAACGTATCGAACGATTCCCCAATCTGTTCCCAAGGTTTGAGTGATGGATCGATATCTGTAGGCTATACGAATAAACGAGACAAGGTATAGGCTGTATGTTGTTACCTGTTAAATAACAATGTGTCGACTGATGGGCAGCAAAGTGGCCTAATTATCAGTTTGTTTTTCGGCCTGATAAAAAAACAAATTTCATATAGCGCAGAAATTTAAATAAATCTATCAACACGTAGTAAGAATATACTCGTACATTTAAGAATACGAATAATTGTACTTAGTTACGGCTGACCATTTTCCTTGTTTTTGTGGAAATCACCAGTCGATTCAAAATTTACCTGAGTAAAAGAAATGAATGAATCGAAACGCTAAAAATGAGAGGAGAACAGCTAACAAAACTGCCACATTTCATTCTAAATTGTCTTATTCTTTCAATAAAAAAACTAACCCTTGTTAACGACAACAGCTGTATAATAACTCACAAGCTCAATGAAGCGTCTATCTCAACTCAGATGAATAGTCGATACCTTTGAGCCAAAAACTCGATTAAAGAGATAATAATTCCTTCCATTTTTTTATATCAGCCTTTCAGCTTTTTTAAGTATTGAAGGTTCAGTTAGTTTATTACACTCGCAGACGACCCGAACATAGGAGAGCAATACACGATAGTCATGTTTGTAAATTAAGTACATGTTATTTCACATTGGTATACACTGTAGCAATTTACATTTTACAATCAATTGTTCTTCATAAGTTGAAAATGCATCAATTGTATTCATCCAATTACCTACACTTTAACCCGTTGTTCTAAATCCAATATCAATAAATGACGACAGCCTAACTAATATCTATTACTATATATGGTCGTCCTCAGGGATTTCAAGGAATCCTTCCCGTCAAAAGTGTGTCTTAAGCCTTACGATTGAAGTTTACCGCTCTGTATATATTGCTAAATCAATTAAGAGTTAATTAATTGATTTGGAAATGTACAAATGACTAGCGAGGTCGCGGGGGTGATTAAAACAAAGTTTCTGTTCCGTTTTCACGGAAATGGCTGAAATGTAAAGTCGCCATAGACAGGAGTATCCTTGAGGATGGTTGGCATTAGTCACGAACAAAACAAACAATCCTTGATCACCTGAAGAGATGGTCAGTTTTGTACACAGAAAATGAGAGGTCATGTGTATGAGAGGTCATGTGTATGAGAGGTCATGTGTAAAGGTCATGTGTATGAGAGGTCATGTGTAAAGGAGGTCATGTGTATGAGAGGTCTTGTGTATGAGAGGTCAAGTGTATGGGAGGTCATGTGTAAGGGAGGTCATGTGTATGAGAGGTCATGTGTTAAGGAGGTCATGTGTATGAGAGGTCAAGTGTATGGGACGTCATGTGTATGAGAGGTCAAGTGTATGGGAGGTCATGTGTAAGGGAGGTCATGTGTAAGGGAGGTCATGTGTATGAGAGGTCATGTGTATGAGAGGTCATGTGTATAGGGGGCGCGTTTTGATGGCTGACCTCTTATATATTAATGGTCCTGGGTAGAAGTTACAGCGTACATTTATGATACAGTAAGCACATTGATTTACCCATGGAAGGTGACTATAGCAGACAGAAGGCCTTTATGTTGCCGATGTATTATTGAGGTTGACCAAGACGTGTCAAGAGCTCCATCTACTGGATTCGTATCGATCTCCACCACACCAGCAAAATGGTCGCTCATCAGGATAATGAAGCTAACCAGACGATAGGAACACTTCCGCTTTGGAAGACTCAAAGAGAAATGAAATACAAAGCGAAGTATAAAGGGATTTTATACAAGAATAACAAACAACAAATGATTGCATGTCAAAGAAAACGTTAATTTCTGAAGGTAAATGCATTGGAAACTCTTACAGTCACTTGATTTAGCTGTAGAACTACAGTCGCCATACAACTACAGCAAAAAATGTTTCGTAATCTTTCATGGATCATGCAGGGACACATCCACATACTCATATATGATAGATTGACATTATCGATATATTTAACAACAGAGGAATTTGATACAAAATGTATCATTCATATTTACCATAACCAGAAATCCGCAAACATTCTACACTATATTTGATGTTAATATTTATTGTGTATTTTCGATATCTTGGTTGGGGTTTTACGCTGCTTTGTTTGTGTTTTAGTCAACGGTGACTCCGTGGCGAAGTGGTCTACAGCGTGCGCGCTCGAGAATGTATGATTCTTGTACACACACACACACACTCCTCACATCTGGGGTCGCGGGTTCGATTCCCGCCGTCAGCATGTGGCTTGGTATGCCAGGAACCAGCGGAAGATCGTGGGTTTTCTGGGTTGTACCAATTTTACCTCCCAATTGGCGTGATATATCGGACCAGTAACAGGAAGATGGTATCGACTCCATCTAACTATTCTGTGTGTTTATTTGTTTTGTGCGAAGATTTGAATTTAGACGCTGCGGTTATATCATTGTAAAGCAGCATGTATCCTCTCAAACAAGTCTTAAAGCGACATGACCCAATATCTGAACAGTAAATTGGCTTCACTGTCCTAAAGTGATTAAAATATTTATAATGTTTTTGCTAGTTGATAGCAAAACAGATAATGATGTGCCAAAAGGAAAATGCAATTATTGTTTCCATGAATGCCTTTTGAAATTTAACATTTGTAAGTGCTATATGTGCCTCTATATACTTCCATTTATTGCTTCGTAGTATAAGCGTTAACCCTTTGGACACACTTAATATTTTTTTTTTTAATATAGTTTTAAAATATAAATGTGCATTTAAAGCTGTTATTATTTGGTTGTCTTTGGTACACTGAGTTCAAGCATTCGTTACGTTAATCGGATTCTGAATGAAGCATTTTCAATCACAAATATCTGGTTTTCTACTTCCGCTTTGAACATGGACGTTACTACTTATTATTTATTTTAGAAATAACTTATCAAAGTCAAAAAATTTCAGGCTAAGTTTGATTGATTGATTGGATGAGTTTTATAGGCTGGTGCCTGGAACGGCGTAGGATCGATTGTAACGATATAAATCAGACCTATTTTAAGTTTCCATGGTCGTGGTTTTTTTTTACGCTTGAGGAGGGGGGGGGGGGAGAGAGGGATTCATCCTGCAAAATTTTCTGCTCTACAATCTGTGGAAACTAAGAAAATGTTATGGCAAAATAGCGAGAATACTATTCTAACTAATAGAGTAGTATGTTTAAATATAATCAGGTATATGAGTGAGGCCAAAATGTGAATTGGACAATCCGTCGTCATACAAGTTAAACAGCCTTAGATACCAATGGACACTATAAGGGGCGCTATCACCTGAATAATCACAAGCTGTAATCTATGACATTCTTTCTTTCACATGAATGAAGACTGGCGATTCAAACTGAGGAATCCAGTTGGGTAGCAGGCCCATTCTGTTTGTAACATTCCATAAACCGACCACGTAAGTGGTAGGCCTATTTGATCCTGAAATTGATCAGAGATCACTTGACTATTCAGTTCCAATGCTGTTTGTTCTTGTAGAAACTTGTCTGAGAGTGCCCATTGAGTCACAACCGGGACCAGTCTTGTTGCCGCATACATGCGGAAGATTTGAAGAGCGAAATAACCTAGCAACAGTTAGTAGCTTGGAGACAGGAAACAGCTATTGAATGAGGTAACATCTCTTAATTGAACACTAATCAACACGTGGTGTGGTCAGAATTGTTGATACGCTCAGGAGAGATTACATCATGTATCATCAATCCAGGAAAGTTAACACATGGAACACACTGTAGCCATTCAATTTACAAGTTTTAAATTCACTGATACAAATACGAGAGACAATTGATAGACAGATATCCGGTGACTAGAGCCGAGCCGTTTGACCCGCTCATCCTGCAACTGGCAGTCTTCAATATAAATAAATCGATTTCAACTGTTTAACATTTCAAAGATTTTGTTTAGTTACTTTAATATAATTTTTTCTAAATTCTTCCCCTTTATCATTCGGGAAAGCATCTTTCACAATTTCTTATGTTAAAAACAACTCTCAGATATATTCAGTATTAATGGCTAAGGCATTGCAACTAACATCTCAACATAAACATTTGAATCTTAAATGACTTTAATGCAACAATCACTCTACTTGGACGTAAGTCCTCGAATGAATACTGCGCACATCATCGTGAAACGATCGTCGCCATTATGACATAGGTATTTTCAAATCAGCGGATAAACATAGTCACCGTTGTGGTGGGATTTCACACTTGGCGTCCATTTTAGGTTTAGAACATATTATAACCCTAAAATACTTTTGCGTATTTAAAAGGCATATGCGCGATTCGCTAGGTTTACTTAAGTGTAGGGATAAATGTGCATCTGGTAATTAGGCTTCCGGCGAATAACATGTACGATTTTGATGAATATTCATACATTTATCACAGCCGAACGTAGTGATAATACCACAATGACTAGATATCTCGCAAAGTTTAGACGATTGACAATCCCTCGTAGCAGGGCGTACCGCTGGGCGTCATAATTAAGCGTCCTATAAATTGGGGCTACAATATAATTACGTTAAAGGCTGACATAGAAACTCTGTGTGATATTCTTACACAGGCAGTGTTGTTGTTTTTTTCTCTAACTTGCCATTATTTACCATTTTTTCAACTCACGTATAAATGGCTCAAGACAAAATGATTAAACATTCAAGCTTTATGTATTGTTTCAGTCCACACATATAGCTGAGAAATAAAATCAACTCGCCATATAGAAGAACTGTAAAACAATAAATATATCTTCGTTTGGGGATTGCTTAGGCCATAAATGTTAATATTCATATATTCTCATATTATAATGAAAAATAAAACCCTAATTTTGTAGGCCCTACATTCATGAAGAAAATATCTAGCCTTCTCCTCGGTATTTAAGAACTCAGAATGTCTTCATGATCATATGAAAAAACATAAATTATATGATTTAATTGTGCTTCACTTTTTTGCTAGTATAATATATGTTAACACGGTATGTATATATTTTTATTGTAGAGAAAGACAACTGTGCTGGTTTCCACTGGGATACGAGCTTGGGGCTTATAGACTGGGCTCTGCAGCCTCACGGTAGAACGACCATTTTCGACAATAAATCTAGCTAGTACAGGGATGTCGACCATAGCATGGTTATGTTATAGTTAATATGTTGGCCTTTTGCAATGGCTGTGTTTCCCTGCTACCTGTGATGACAATATGCGGAGGCCTTGGTCACCAGCTATACCGATCGATTGGATCGCTAACTGGGGTAATTGGGCTCGTCCAATCACTTCCTAGCATCCCATAGTGTAGCCCTCTCAGAGATAAGACGGCGCATTTACACACAATCCACTGCATACCGGAAGTGAAAAGGCCTTGGGGGGTTAAAGGCAAAAACAAATGTCATTTTCCCATTGTGATTCTCTCCAAACCCTTTGTGTACCAAGTGGACAATACGGATGTTTGGTGCACCTTTTAATTTTTATTATTTTGTTTGATTGTGCTTTTACACCGCACTTGGGGTATTACATTTATGCGATGGCGCAATGTAGCTTTATTGGAGAAAGAAACCTTCATTGACCCAATTTGGGAAAATATTGGTTGACATAATACAAAACAAGGACAGGACGGAACGCTTAGCTTAATGCGAGTGATACGAGTTAACAGTGCAAGTCGCAACGATCGACAAATTGGCTTCTTTGCCACTTTAGCTCTGCGTATACACCAGTATAGCCGTCAACTGTCAACTTTGATCGACATTCTGTACTACGTGATACGACCCTGTGACTAAGATCACAAAATCAGTTGAAAAAAGGCAGACAACTGCATATTAAAGTCTTATACTTTTGTATAACAACAATATTCGTAGTGACAAATGGCAAACGCTCTTTGTCAGCTCGTTGTCATATTGTGATGGAGATAGGCCGGGTTGTTAAGTGGACAGCTCAAGCGAATACATCTTAACAAGTGTCGATACTATAGCCGTGGTGTTAACCCTATCA
>JAQQZZ010031865.1:0-10714 GCA_030265115.1 Mopalia vespertina | reverse complement strand
AAAACAGACCGCGAACAGCATAGGCTTGTCTACTTCAAAACAAGATATATAGCAAAGATATCTCTTTGGGTCAACAAAAAAAAAATTAATATATACTATAAGACATTTTCTATTGGGTGGAGAGATGCATTTGTTTTATTTTCCCCTCTTTTAAAGAGTTTGGCTTTGGCTACCCACTCTTATTCCGTTAGCATGTGTTACATTCCAGATATGGCAGCAAGTCGGGATAATGTACTTTACAGAAATAGTGCTATCAGCATTAACAAAAAGCCATTACACAACAATTCTACACCTTAGAAGATGAATAATTAATCTCGCCGGGACAATGATTCCATGTAAGGAAAGTGTGAATGTGTAGCTAATGTGGAATCGCCTCGACCTGCATTATTTATTCGTCTTACAGCTGTGTGGTTTTTAATGTGTCACTGCATATCATTATTGTCTTCATACACTAGTATTTCCTTCATGCATAAATACGATCATTTATAAATAAAACATTAGCAAATAAATTTTGGTCATTACTAGGCGTCTCCAAAAATGTGTAGGTTTTTATATAGCAATCGGTGGCTTCGGTTGTATCATAAAACTTTGAAAATGTAATCTTTCTCGTATGTTTAGTATCAGCGGATAAGATATTTATTTCCAGCTATGTAAATTATATAATCCAAAAACGTGAATGTGATATCAACAGCACCATGTCATCCAACACGAGCTAACCGTGCCAATAATTCAACCGGACACTGTCCATAGAAGTAGTCGTCAACCATTTGCTGTATATATACAATAGAGTGTAAACCAAGTACTGGATACGTACTGGCACACACCAATACACAAAAATAATAAAAAATAATATGAAGCACAGTGCGAGACCATTGTTATGGAACACTTGTCCCAGAGATCACATATTGAAGACCACCAGAAACATGATTTATAACACGCTTATATTAGGATGCAATAATTTCCGCCAAGAAAGCAAAATTGTCTTTTGTGGAGCGAACATTTATGGCCAGGATGAGTTTCGAAGATATAAATTCTTTAAATAAGGATAGCTGTACATCTTGTCATTTTCTGTAAGACAAAATAACCAAAGTAAGCACTGCTCTCTCTCCCTTTACAAACGTCAACATATGAATATCTCATCTTGTGAGCATAACAAAATACTTTATTATTTTAAATCAAAGCTGATTTGCACGTCTTTTTATCATGCATGTCCCATTCGAAGCCTCACAACGCAGACAAAAATATTAATACAATGGTAGAAGCGTGTGGTAAGGATTTTATTAAAAAAACAAACCCCCAGACTCGATTCTAAAATAGATTCTACTTCCTACGTCGAGACATTGACTCTAAGATACACCCGAGGCCACCTTGTTTGCGAACTTCTTTCATTTGCTAATCCGTGGCAAATATCGCCCCAAATAATGGCGAAAATTAATGTGAGATAGCCTGGCATGGCGTACGAGAGCTGGCTAAGTCTCGTCCACTATATAAACTTCCGAGAGAATACCATTGCCCAGGCTCGTGATATAGTAAAGATTTACAAGGCTCCAGTGAGATTCAGCATATCACACAGGCAGTATTTGGACGACAGTCAATTCTCACATTCTTTTTACAGACTCGAGCTTATTATTCTTCCACTAACTGTGGCTGATAGCACGAACCTATGGTGTTATGGATATACATGTATCTTGACTGCCACAACTCCTGACCATAATATTGAAATACAGACACAAAGCTTACAATAAATCTTAATAACTCTGTGTAAGTCGTCGGTAAGTTTTATTGATTTGTCTGCTAAACCCTTGTAAAACAAGTTTGTCGTTGAAAATATGGTAGCTAAATTGATTAAATTTTATCCTTATGAATAATTATTCAACATATCGTTTTTGAGAATCATTCAGTGATTTTCGGACTCCAATAGTGACAGATATCTGGTAGTGATATATTTTGTCTTGGGCAGAAAAGGCAATATCATAAGGTCATGATTGGACTTGTATCAAAATTGGCTGATTATATCTTGAAAGTTTATGCGAAATCTCAGCTCACATAGACAATCGCTAAACTTTATCAGCATTTTGGAGAATCCTGTTTTAGAATATGTTGTCCACGCCAGTAACATTTATTCCTTTGCACTGTGTCAGGTTTGGTAAAGTGTTTGGCTGGCTTCACAATCGCGTTAATATTGCATGTTCGGTAACTCAAATACTCAGGTAGGGAGGTCTTCCAATGAGATTGACTATCACTAGTGAATATTCCCCCGAATATTTTCACTGCAAATTGTTCCTATTTAGTAAAGAGACTGATTGTTTGATTTGTGTTTTAGGCCGGGTTTAAGGGTATTTCGATTATATTGTGGCGGTGTATTCCAACAATAATTGAAACTAGCACAACCAAGATGTGAAGTGTTTCCATAATTTTGGAAACTTAATTTTCCTCCACTGCTAAGTAAAGACAGCATTACTAGTCTTCAAACAAACTGCCCTTAACCAGAGGGCTTATGTAAAGAGACATACTGTTTTGTAGTTATTATTGTGAATCTGTATTGAATAAAACTCAATATTATATATGCTAAGCGATAAGGCGTGAATACACCGCCACTGAATTGAGTTACCGTATTCTCTCTATGGAGATTATGCAGACTATCCTCATACTCAGGCCTGGAGTTGGAATAACTGGTGGTGGCAGAATGTCTCGTCGGATATCACTGTATATATGTTTAGTGTGTTCTCTCCCCGTAGAATTAGGTGTTGTATAGACCATTAAGGCATTTACATCTCCGTATGTTTCCGCCTAAATATCCACCAGGGACGACATCAAATTTACAGCTAGCATAAAGCAAAATAATTGGGCGTCAATTTTGCAGATATTTTCCATTTTTATTACCCATCGGTAGAAAAGTTAATGCTACCCACCGCTTGTGGCTATGTTTTAACTCTCCCAAACGTATAACCAGGATTAACGATCGCAATAAATATCCAACTTATCATCCCCAAAACAGTGTTTTAAAGTCCCACTGGAAATCCAAACGTACCAAAACTGTTATCGCATTTTGTATTAAATGTCTGATAAGAATACAGGACCAATGCGCCATTAGATAAAATTAAAGGTCAAATATTGTATCGCCAACGTGCAAAGTGCGTCACCAGCTTTAATAGCTTTGAGATTTGAAGCGAAAAGCAATGGTGCTAAATTGATAATAGTCATTTGATTATTAAAGTCCTGAGGAACACATTTGACGTGAGACCATCTACTCATCGGCCGATGAAAAGGGCACATTTAACTGTTACATTGGGATTGGCATCTGTGGCGCGCAGTAGACTGATCTATATGTGGTACAGTTTGGTAAATTCCTGGTTCTCTCCTGGTATGCTCCTCTGCCTAAGCCATTAGGATGACTTTGTTATTCATCAAGTAATTTTGGAGAATCCAATATGAGTTTGGCAAACATGTACTTTCACAGCACGATAAACCTGCGACCGTGACTTCATAGTCAGCGTGTCGGCCTACTAATCCTACGTCGATATACCGTACACGGATTTGAATCCGTATTTAGACCATCCGATATATGAGTGATTTAACAAATGTAGCTCCGGAAATCATCAGGGTGCTTTTCACAAGGTTTCGTCACGAATTCTACCGTATTAAAGCAAGGAACAGTTTGAATAGTCTGTCATATCGGCGAAATATTAATGAGTTAAACTCAAATCAAAGAAACAAACACCAAATTAAATTGAATATCTGGAATAATACAAAAATGAATATAACTTGTGTTCGTTTCTAGTTAGAAATTATCAGTACACCAGATGTTGAGATTATCCTGAATATCTTTTTCCGTTCTTACTACGTTTATTATATTATCTTGTTAACAATGACTCAGAAAAATGTTCATTGGATTAAATCATTGTTAAATTTACATCTGTTTTTCACACCTGTCCACATCTTTATGCTTACAATTACCCCAGATCATGACTCATTGGAGAGTTGGCTATTTCTAAATTTATGCTGACGAAAAAGGTAATTAAAGTGAGACAGTTGAACTCGTCATCCGCCTTCTCGCTTTTTAATTATTATACATCATACTTACTAGTTTACAGTATGTTCATATTAAAATGTGGACAAGTGTATTTGTGTATTTGTTTGATTGGGGTTTAACGGCAGGAGTAAGAATATTTCGCTCATATGACGCCGTGCCGGCTCTTTGGGTAAAGGAAACCATCATCGAAACCACTGCAGCAAACAAAGACAAGACAGCTTGAAAATACATCACAACTTCATGTTGTCTCTTAGCTCTGAGAGCAGCCGGACGAAAGGAAGTTCCTAACCAACCATTCGCGACAATCATTTTTGTATGTCACTGTGTTTATATTACTGCTTCATTCTAACAGCACTAATTGACGAAAGACAAAAACAACTCCACGCAGTACAGCCAATTCCAGAGGCAAACGTGGCTACATATATTAGTCTCAAGTCTAGAATTTGGGACAAAACAAACGTTGTCAGCGGCGACACAGTTCTACAGTTATACTTCTTTAAGATTACCCAGCATGCCGGTGTATCACAAACTGATAATAGGTAGATTGTGATACACCGGCAATTAGCTGATATCGCCAATTAGCGTTCCCTCGACACCATTAGGACTTAACCTAAATGGAAGTCGGAAAACTGATAATAGGTAGATATATTAAAGCCGTCATAATTAGCCGGTCTGTAATGACCTGCGCCTAACCTGATATCGCCAATTAGCGTTCCCTCGACACCATTAGGACTTAACCTAAATGGAAGTCGGAAAATTGTGAAAAAAAAAAGGTTCAGGTTAGATAAAAATATAGTATCCAAACGTTTGAAAATAGCAAGAAATCAAATAAACAGTATACATGTATATTTGAAGAAGACGTCCATCAAATTTGAAGTATATTATTTTAAAATTTTATAATTCAAGACGGTATGTTCGTGGCATCGGTATTTGTCTGTGAGATCCGTACCAAGTACTTATACGGAGATTTACAAACATCATGCAATTAATGTAATGGCCGGGTATCTGCTGTGTTCACACTGCATCACATACAATCATCAATACATTCAGTGCTGGCTAATACCTTTCTTTGATGCAGCAATCAGTATGAATTTTCCGCAAAATCTTGCTCACATCTAGATTTGTTTGTTTGTTTGGGGTTTAACGTCGTACTCAAGGGTATTTCACATATATGACGACAGATTGTTCCTTTCCCAATTACGGTGGAAAACCGAGATGAAACCTAGAAAACCCATCCTTGCGATTGCCTGAGTCACATCGTGTAACTCCTTCTTATAGCTGATGATGGACAAACGGACTCGATCCCGTGAACAGTAAACCGAAGTAGAATTAGTAGGCGCACACGCTAACCATGCACTATAAGCCACGGCTGCTCTAATAATGCGACATTCTAAAATAAAAATGAAACTTGTTTATTAATTTGTTTTTGTTTATTGTTTGATTGATATCCTGTACTGATTCAGATCTAGAGTTCATCTGTAACTAGCTGCCTATATGTTTTTCATTTTTGTTAATGGGTAAATGTTTACCGCTTTACACTGTTGGTAATTTTCTTGATAAATGAATATTAAATTAATGTTATCCGCGAACAGACCACTTTGTATATAGTGTTTTTTTAGTGGTTTAAACAACTTTTAGTTTAAAAAAATGTGTAGGACGAGACTTGAACGGGACTCGAGCCAACCACTCTTAGACTAGGGTAGCGAATCGCGTGCAGCCTTTGTTGCTCCCCAGGAGCTCTCAACCTGCCGGTCCTATATTTCGACTGTTATGTTGTCAATTTCACATATTGACAGTCGAAGCATTACTATACTGATACGTTGTGTTGGCAGCAAACAAACGAACGGGCTCATTCCGGAAAACTCTTTGAAATGTTAAACGCTAATTTAAACAACATTTTACTTCCAGATTATAAAGGAATCCAAAATGGCTTCATATTAAATGACATATTCGGGTTCATACATAACCTTGTGACAGCTTGAGTTTAAAGGTCACAACCATTTCTAACCAATCAAAACAGAGCATAAGAAATTTAACTAAACATTAGCGTATGATTGACAGTTCGGCTACTTACAGTGTTTGTTCATTAGACTATTGTTAATATAAAACGCTAAATCTACTTTATCTTAGCTGAATTTAATCACACCCGTTGTATTTTAAAAGAGTCTAAATTTGAAATAACTCTGGGTTAACTTAAGATGTAAGTATTTATTTAACGAATCATACTCGATGAAATGTGTTCATGTTGATAAGGTTTGATAATTTAGAGAAATTCTGTTGCATGCCACTAGATAAAATGAAACCCGTGTGCATTGTGTTGGTGAACAACACAAGCTAAGCTCCCGAAAAAGTTTTGCCCAATTTTCAACCAAAAGAGACCCGATCATACCTTCGTTAAACGGCTTTTTTATATCCTCAAATTAAACCGAGATATCTTTATATATATTTAAAAAACCCAGTGGCACAGGGATGTCATTTCATCCAAACTGATAAATCAATTTGTATTCTAACTAAACTCCCAGAGAGTAGTTGCTGAGTATATACATAGCGTCAATCGATTCGTCTTACCTTTTACTTCTTTCCATTTATACGGTATACCTTTTTATCACGACATCTCGATTTATATTTAAATATCTGATATGACAAGTACTGTGAATTATATATTCTGATTAATGTAAACATTGACACTTTTATATTTCTCCTAGCAGTTTTATTTTATTTTTTGTGCCGAGAGACAAAGGGTTGCTTTAATGCATACTCATAGATATAGCTTTAGACAGTGCCTAATTACGTTCGTCAATGAGCTGTCAACTTTGTTTTTTCATTTTGTTAAAAGAGGGTGATATATTTGTGAAGTTATGTCATCATTTGACATTTACAAGTTCCTGTTTAATAAATGGAGTTGTGGGATAAATGAAATGATAACACACAGTTCCATTAGAGTTACAGAAAAAGAACGAGCAGCATCGTTTGAAAAGGTAAGTGTTTAACCACGTATTTAAGTGATATTTAAACAGATTACACACAGTTCCATTTCAGTATTCTTAGATACGAAACAGGAAACATTTAGTATGGAAGGTGTTTTACTTCGAAATCATAGTGATTTCACTTAAATAACAGCGGTGACAGTTTAAGGTCTTGCTGGACCCCTTGGTCGATTTCAGAACACCCGTTGTATTTAGTCTATTATGCAGAAGATTATAAATCTGTACCATATATATGTACATATTTTGAATTTTGAAAGCTTTAATACTCAGGATTACATATGTGTGAATGTGGTGAAAATCCAATCATTGTTTCTAAAAATATTGCAAAATGAGTAAATGTCAACAGAAAAAAATAGACTTTATTTTTCATGGTTTATTTCTCGAAGTGCAATAACGATAAGACTCAATAAATTAGTTTAACTTTTAAACTAAGCGATAAAAAAAAATGTTTTTTTGCGCCCAAGGAGTCCAGCAAGACCTTGAATGATGATAGGCACTGTATAGTCTAATGTTTAAAGAGAAAAATAAAAAATAAAAAAATAAAAATCAAGAGAGAACGGAACGGTCTCATATATGGCTGACTGGTTCAGACGATTGACTTAGTTTGGAAACATTTAGTTAAGACATGTGGCTGGCCGAGGCCCGCTTGGCAATAGAACCGACGACCCTTAGAGTCACTCACCAAATCGATAGCAGTATATGCCAGAGACAACACATAGGGTCAACACGTCGAGCAGAACTGAAACATCTTTGTCGGAACTGTACGCTCCTTGTGTACCAGCTTGCCAGGGGCCTGAGTTCAAATCCCAGTGTACAATTTTTTTTCTTTACATCTAAAACATATAGCAGACTTACCAGTGACAGGACCGGATGTTTGGGTGGATCTAAATAACAGACCTCTCATAAGATTATTGAATGTTGTTTAGGTTTCACTTTAAACTTTAGCGTACTCCGACGTCTCACACAAACATGGCATGTAAATCGTTTACTCTGTTTGGAAAATAATGTTCGTCTAGTGTCGAGTAAACAAGCTTAATTACTCTCGGAATGTACTGTCATGAGCCAAACAGTTGCTTAGGAGGAATGGTCCTTAAAATCGACTGTACCTATCGAGATTCCCGTTACTGGGGTATCATCACTACTCCCGGTCGTTATAGTTGTGGGAATATGCAATAAAACCCTACATTGGTTCAATAGAAGCCTATTTATCCACACACTGTTCCTCGCACTCAAATAAACATAGCGAATATCGTATGGATTAAAATTACACAAATTTAGTTTCGGCGTACATTATGTTCTTAAACTAAAAGAGATGAAATGTGTTAAATCTCTACACACCGCAGACTATGTTTATCAATTGATTTAAAAAAAAAACGAATGTCATAATGGCGACGATTGTTTGACGTCTGAGATGATGTGCGCCGTACAATCGAGTACTTCCGAGTGACAGTCGTATTACAGCTCGAAATGAATTAGAAACATTAGCGGTTAAGCTGACAAAATACATTTGAGGATTAAGACTGAGATGCCTGAAGAACAGAACAAAAGAGTCAAGAGATAAGCTTAAATTTGTTCAGGGTTTAATTTAATAGTTAATTTAATAGTTAATTGAGTTAAAAGAGCCTTGTTTGCATACGTAATCTTGATAAGAAATTGACGTTAATGCCGTTTAAAAATTGTATGTAAGATATACATAAGATACATTCACGTATACGAGAGGCATCCGCCTTACACAGATCAGACATTTACCTGTAAAATTGTTATTTATTTTCTGTTTTCAGACTTGCATGCTAAAGATATTTTCAGACGTATAAAAATATGAGTATACTTTCACATTGATTCGAACCCGTGGATCGCTTGACTAGGAAACCTATCGTGAATACCGACCGGCTTCGAGAGATAAAAAAAAAAGTAACAAAAAACGCAATACTCCCACCGTTTAAAATACTTTTTTAAAATTTTGTCTGCGTTGACTGTGACTGTATATACTGGTATAACGATCTAGTACTTAACGCAGATGGTTGTGGAGAGCGATATAAAGTTAGTTTAAAATGAATTTCAATATTTTGGTTTTTTTTTTAAACCACTGCAGATAATTAATAACATTTTTAACTAATGGACATGATGACTCCCCTCGTGTAGTCAGCCATAATTGTACCGTAATTTAACAAACAAAATATAGAATAGCTTATTCTTTTCACTTAAACGACCAAAAACATTGAACAAACAAACGTACTTAAATTTACAGTTCAAATACAGTCCATTTCTATACATGCTCTTGTTATCGTAAATTGTATGTATTTTTTTTTATCTAGGATAAAATAAACCTTTTATTGTTTATATGCCTCTGACATACCTGCGATAAATATAAGTCAAATACACTGAATATCCTTCATCAAATAGAGAAGTTGAACCTAATGTATTTATACAGCTCCAGATATGTTCAGAAAGGGTATATGTGTGGGTAAAATATATACATCAAGTATGCAATTCAAGAAGCTATATTTTAAATTTTAAATAGGAACTCTTCTATAGCGATGCACATCATCTTAAAGCCTAAAATCATCTACGTAAATAAACAACAAAAACAACAATTCAGCCACTCCTACTAAAATAAAAAATTCCTTACCTCAACTATAGAAAATGCTGGGTTTTTAAAAAAAAATTATTTTGAGTGCTGGTAAAACGCTCACAATTATTTATTTATAACAATTTTCAAATTCGGCCTTTCAATATATATATTTTTTGTTTATCTCAAACAAGATTTATAACGAATTTAAACATTTAATTTGTTGACACCCATGCATCATGATAAATATAAACGTTTACAAATATTCTCTAGAGTTCTAAATTGCAACTGTCGTAACTACAAATAAGATGGGCAGCTTAAAACAATAAAAAATTTCGGGCGTTGAAAACATTATGGCGAAAAGAAACTATGTTAAAAGATAACGAAAATGCCAGACATGTGATAATGTGAAAAACATTTCGAACTTCTTGCACTTTCTCGAATAGACTAGATTTATAGCTAAGTATAACGTCCCCTTTGAAATAGAGTAAGGCCATCCCAGTATAGAAATTAAGATTTGTAGCAATTCAAAAATAGTAAGCTGGACAAATTGTGTCATTTTGTTAACGTATGTCCGATATACGTCATCAAAGAAATTTTGCGGTATTTTGACAAGTAATTGGTTACCCTTCTGTTTTGTTGAGGGATCGGGGCCACAGTAACGAGATCATGCTAATCGCTAAAAATTCAGTTGAAAGTCCGTGTTCGCTTTGAAGTCGGACCGCGTTTTAGGTCCGACTTTTGCGCTGGGTGGTCGTGTGTGCATAACACGCAGGTCACAGGGGGTGAGGCTCCAGTATTTGTTCGTTTATATTTGCTCTTTTTTTCTTAAAAACGTGTTTGGACATATTCTATAACACAAGTCAGTCCTAATCCCTACACTGTGTTTGGATTGGCGAACATGTACAAATAACATGTGACAAACATTAAGTATAAATGAAGTATAAAAAACGTTACTAGGTCAATGTCCTTAGAAAAAGAAAGGCATAGCAATTTTTTTTACCAGGGACAGACGTGGTGCGAGGTTTTACATATTGGGTTGGCCAAAGATTCAGGAGTAACAGAAGCACCACGACTAATTTACGTAGATAATCCATGTTTAACTGGAAATATTAAAGTACTAAA
>JAQQZZ010031854.1:0-10714 GCA_030265115.1 Mopalia vespertina | reverse complement strand
GGTTTAACGTCGTACTCAAGGGTATTTCACTTATATGACGACGGATTGTCCACTTCACATTGCTCCTTGCCTAATTAGGTGGAGAACCGGGAGGAAACCTCGTTAAACGTGTTGTTTCTGACAATATTTAAAAGTTATGAGACACTGGTTGGATATCTCTCGAGTTGTATTGGGTGCGCACGCAACATTAGTATTTGATTGTTTGTTTGATTGTGGTTTATATTATATCTAAGGAAATTTCACTTTTGCGACAATGAATTGTTCACTTCTCGCTCTGCCTTACTTAATTACGGTAGAATACCTCGTATAAACCACCCTCGTGACAGCCACAGTGACACAATACCCGAGGTGTAAAGGGGGCCTCGGACAGCTTAGCAGTACATGGCAGGAGAATCAGTAACCCAACGCGCTAACCACTGACTCACCGACCGCGGATCCGGCAAGATAGGTAAAATCTTTCTACTTTAGAAAAGAAACTATTATCATAAATATCTTTGAACTACACCAAGCTGGCACAAGTTTACTCCAAAATAAAGATGTATCACGGCCATGAATTATATGAGGAGCTCAGGATATCTTTTAGACAAAACATTAAAATAAACCAAAATTTAATAAATTAACATTTAAAAACACGTGGCAATAATACCAAATACCATACGAATGTTTAGTTTACTGTTTATTAAAAAGACATTACAAAATACCGGGTCCTTTGCTTGGAGGTACTGTCAAAGATACCTGCTTCACGTGATCTTTAAGCAGGATCTGATTGGCTGCTAGGCGTCCAGTAGATACAGCTTTCTCCATGAGGGCTGATGGGAAGGATGTATTCAACCAATCTCCAGCGAAGAATATATTTTTAACTCCACAGAGTGAGGGATAATCAACCGTTGGTTTCAGATGAGCCAAGCCAGCAGCTGACGAGGGAAAATCGTGAAACGAATTCACATGGAATCCCAGAACGTTAAAACTTCTGTCAAAGATTTCTGGGTAGATCAGTTTAACTGTGGGGGAGATTTTCGTCCATACTGCGCTGTCAGTCATGTTTCCATAATCCCATACATACAGATGAAATTCCATAACTGAACCACCGGTTTCCGAAGCCCACGCTTTATACTCGTCCTCCAGAAGGTGAAACTGGGCAATCAGATTGATTGGAGCAAAGTCCGGGGTCTCTAAAATATCGGGTCGGACAGAGTCTAGCTGTTTATCAAACCATACGCGTAGGACCTGTGGATTGACATTAGGGAAAACAAATGTATTAGGTTAAAATATACCCCTATACTACTGTACCTGCACAGTCGCAACATCACATCTTAATCAATACCACACCTGTACTTTTTGAGGTAACCAGTCAACTAATGCTAATGAAATTGGCAAACAAACGAAAATGACTATAGT
The DNA here is from genome assembly GCA_030265115.1 of Mopalia vespertina. Lineage (NCBI taxonomy): Eukaryota > Metazoa > Mollusca > Polyplacophora > Chitonida > Mopaliidae > Mopalia > Mopalia vespertina. Next base: position 9,316 of record JAQQZZ010031854.1, on the reverse strand, counting down.
ACAATTTTCAAACAACAATTACCAAAAGTAAGCTTATTCGTGCCTTTGTTTTTATAAATTTCACTTTATTTCTCTGCTTTTTGTCCACTGATATGTTTCTGTTTATCTTAAAACTTGCGTGACACAAGAACTGTCACTCCAAGACTGGTAGAGAGCTAAAAATAATTACCTTATATGGTGGTGAGATCTGTAATCGTCCCACAGTAGAGGCTTTTATGTCTTTTCGAGGGCCAAGACTGAGAGAGAGCTATTATAAATGACCTTATATGGTAGTGTGATCTGTAATCGTCCCGCAATAAAGGCGGTTATGTCTTTTTGAGGGCTAAGATTGAGAGACAGCTAGTAGAGTAGGGTGGGGAGATCTGTAATCGTCCAACAGTACAGGTGCTTATGTCCTTTTGAGGGCCAGACTGGCAGACATCTATTATAAATTACCTTATAGGGTGGTGAGATCTGTAAACGTCCAACAGTCGACATGATTTTCTGTACCGCTGAAGTCGTGCCACTGACTGAGGCGTACCTCTGGGCTGTGCTGGAGAGGATGCCCTGAGAGGCACGCACACTGGGGGATAATAGCACATAGTCGTACTTCAAACCTTGAGCATCGTCCAAGTCACTACCCACAGCGGCGTTAGATGTGGTGTTTATAGTCAAGGTATTTACTTTACTGTTTAACAGGATTCTGTCAATTAGAATAATATAAAAACAAAAATGTTAGTCAATTAAATATCAATTAAATAAATTAATTTACCCCAATTAAATGCAAGTCGATTACAAATGAATCCGATACGGATTTTAGAAGGTTTGAAACACAATTGTGTGTTCAAGTCGACAGGAATATTGTTTTAAAATAGTAGCCGTTATTATGTTAAGCAATTGGTGACTTTTCACGACATTAACAGGTACAACTTACTTTGCGCCATTTTGTTTTAATTTTTCAGCCCACGGATTAACAACAGCCGTTGCGAAATCTTTAGTGACCACTTCACGAAGGTCGGCCTCCGCATCACTGAGGAAATAGAGTTGAAGGTAGATAAGTAGTTCGGCAGCACTGAATGTTGATTTGTTATTTAACGTCACAGCGACAGCTGGATCTAAGATGATGTCGTAGAAGTTCGAGGGTACGGATCGTTTCTCCTTCCACTGGAGTACCGTCATGTTGTCATACCTGTACGTAAAGACAATTGGTATACCTGTGACATGTTGTTTTTTATAACATCAGCATATTATGTTTCCTTTTCGATCTAAAAATTGCTAATATTGTTTCAAACTATGTCAATTATCGTCATTTAAAATCATTCATAAAAACTTAATTTATAGCACACGGCGATTCCATTAAAGAACCCAATGACAATATCGCCAGTAGGGATTTACTTATTGATGGTTTTGGAGAGGATGCCCTCTCTGTGTTAATAACATAGATTGGCTGTTCAAACTGAAACGTTTGTACAGCGTCCTTTGCGGCCTTTGAAGTGCGAACCTCCGAGCCGGTTGGCTTTTAAGGTTTTTGTTTGTGTCTGTAATTTATTGTTTTTATTAATTGTTTGTATTAGGGTGTGTTGGTGTATCGGTGTTTGTTTGTCTGGTGTTCACGTTAAGAAGCAGAAGGGCGTCCATCACCAATTGGCCACGTAAGGGAAGTCTCTGTATCGCTACAAACACAGAAACTTTCTTCATGACATTGGCGTAGGAATGGGATGACCCTAAAAGACATAGACAATACACCGAACCTCGATAAAACTAACATTTTTCGGACTTAATTACTTGGATTCGCTTTTCTGTTTTTTTAAATGACTACAGCCTTTGGAGGTGGCCATGTGGGATTCATTGCACTAACAACATGTAATATCTTTGTTTCATTCGAAGCCTTCGTGGCGTTCGTCAGAGCAACGAAAGCAGACCAAACCCCCTCTACATTGGGGTTTACCGTGTCCGAACTTCTGACACTGGGAGCACCTTGTTGGGATGGGAATGATCTTATCCTGTAAGGACCAATGTATATGTGGTCTGTTACTGTAGTTGAATCAAAAGTATTAAGTAAGTGTTAAGTTTTATAACCTTAATCACCAAGCTCAGCCAAGATCTCTTCCTCTTATAGATCAGAGAGATCTCTGTCTTGGATAGCCCCCTACTGCTGTTAAGTGATCTATGAGGTGTAACGGCTACAGGGAACTCCCAAATTTTCCTTAGTTTAATAAATTTATCGCTGGTTTCTGAATTAGCTATAAGCGTTTTGTTCAACGCAAAAGGTACATTTTTTGTTACAGACTTGTCTTCATTTTCACTACTAGTTACTATAAATTTAGGCCAATTTTGTTTTACTTTTTTGTTTAAATTAATTTCGACCAGTGTCCTTCTCTTGCCATAGATTAAAGGGCTGAGAGGGGATGTTATCTTAGGGCGAATACATTATCACCACTATGTCCCACACCCTCCACGAAATGCCAACAAGGACGAGGATGTTTTATCCCCCTCCCCTTCCATACACACAGGGGAAAGTAAATATGAAGTAAAAATGTCTTACTGTTGGTATACAGTGTTGTAATCATACTCGGTGAGGTCAGGCAGCGCTCCCAGAAGACCCATGGCGTTTAACAGGTTCAAATTAGGACTTCTGTTGATGATACCTGACAAGTGATTCAAAGAGATTGACAGACTGACTGATTGATTGGTTGATTGATTGATTGGTGGATTGATAGAATAATTGGCTGGTTCATTGAACAATGTTTTGACTAGTGATTGACAGATTGATTGATTGGTTGCTTGATCGTGCATGATTTATTGGCTGCTTGATTGACTGATTTATTGAATGATATATGATATATATATCATTCATTGAATGATATCGGCTTCAGCTGATATATGAACGTTTAATCTCAGATTGATACCTATCGCTAACATGACACACGACCCAAAAGAAAACATCTGTTGTTGTTGGTATTGTTGGGTTTTCTTTTAATTTACTGCAAATGCCAACCAAAAATAGACTTCAATATAATACACTCAAAAGTAATGTTTATATTAAGTCAACTTATTTCAAAGACATTTGACAGTTGACGAGGGTGTATACGACTAGTATCTTCCTTACAGATCAGTAAACTTACCCAAAAGATTGAGTGGATATGGCCCCGAGCTGTAGATGATTTCTGGCTTATATTTCTGGAAGACAAAGTGAACTTTCTCCCAGGATCTGAAGTTACCATTTATATCCAATCTCTGTCTGATGTCTTTAAATTGGTAATAGTTATGGAACCATGCTACATAAAAATTAAAAAAGATGAACAAATATAGATTTTTTCCCCCAAAAATATAAAATCCAATTGAACGGCAAGAACTTACTTAGAGCTCATAATCTAGTGGATGACCACCGCTTGTTGCCAGTGTAATCCAAAATTTATATTTTCTTTTGCCTTTTTAGTCAAGATTCCGTTATGCTGTCTTGCATGGAAAGGGTGATCACGTCTGGCTTCCTTGATTATACATTGACATGACGCCCAGACGCGGCTTAAGTCTCCAGAGTCAGGAATTTTTTTTTATTAAACCGACGATAAAACAATGGATACGGCATGTATGAACAACCTCGGCCATTTCCGTACTGTAAATAATCTCTGATGGAGAGTTTCATTTCAGGAGAGGTAACTCGCTTGGATTTACTTTCATCATATGACTGAGTTATCCACGTGTTTATTGTTTACCTCTGAAGGCTATTCTTGTGTTGATATGATGACGTAAACATCGTTCGTGTTTACGCATGTGGATAAGGTAGATGCAAATACGTATCTTATAGACTTATAGTATACCGTCAATAAAGATGCGACGTCTAGCCGTGCAAAACCTTAAGAAATAAGGCCTGCCTCTGAATAAAAAATAATATTGAATCTGTATGGCCTCAAACCTTGCCAAAAAACATTCTGTCCTGTTCGTTGAACACTAATCGAGGAACAGTTCCCAACTGGTAGAACCCCATGCATGTCCCGCCTTATTTCGTTCTCAAATCTGTAACAGTTTAAATTGACCAAAAATGAGTATGGTTTACTGCTGAGAAATGATCGATTTTGACGTGAAAATGGACGTCAAGAGGTCGTTTTATGGATCGATCTAACCCACAAGTGTTGAAGGAAGATGTCGGAATGGTTTAAATCAAGGTAAGTCATACCATTTGTATATATTTGAAAGATAAAGAGCAGAATCATGGTAGCGTTCGCTTATTTCTAAAGGTTAGGAAGACTCAAGTAGCATAGCTATGGATAAGGGTAGTTATGAGTTTTAACACGATCTATAGAATTTTGTTTCCGTTCAAAGATCCTTCTTTAACTTTGTCTTTTAGCAAACATCATAGCAGCCTACAGGGGCAAATCGTATCCATCTGTATCATCTGCGCCATGCAGGCAGCTCATGACGGATATTTGGATCAAATTTGACGCGATTTTCAGTATAGAATTAAACGATTGGCAAATAAGTATAGCGATTTGAGATGTTTCCTTCATTAAAATAATTTATTCCATTTTTCTAAGAGTGCAAACTTTATCAGTCGATTAATGACGGTTTTGCCAGAAGTTTCTTACCGTAATGTGTGTTCACAGCTTTTAAATGTTAAAGTTAGATTGTATCATAACTGTGCTTAAAGGGAAAGACAACTGTTTTTCGACCTTAACTTATTATTTTTATTGCATATTCTTAAAAACAAAATATCTGTATTGCACTTACATTCGAATTAAGCATAGCCGTTAATTAGTTAATTTAACAGGCGGGACTGACGTCATTGTTCGAAAACACGGTCGGTCACCAGTGTGTCCGTTTGCTTATGGATGCATTGGAAGGCATCTATGGCCTATAACAACTCGGCATATACACAAGCTTGGTCACCCAAGCACAATGTTAATCTGTTGTATATATATCAAAATAGCTCTTTGAGTAACACATACGTTTAGCATATACAAGAGGTTGTTTGTTGTTGTTGTTTCGCTTGGGAACGAAACCCTCACTTTCGGCTTTATACGAAAGCATCCACCACTGCATCCTCGACTAGATGATATAACTACTGTGTTTCCGAACAATGACGTCAGTTCCGTTTTTTTAATTAACTAATTAACGGCTATGCTAATTCGATTGCAAGTGCAATACAGATGTTTGTCTTTGAGAATATGCAATAAAAGTAATAAGTTTAGGTCGAAAAACAGCACTGGGACGATTTAGGTCCGCTCCAAAAAAAAAGTCTCAATCAAACTTCTTACGGCATGGACAGTTTAACCTAGCAGAGTTTGCGAATATTTGACCGAATACTCAACCAAAACTCACTTGAAATTAATTTTGAATGTTGTTCAGCGAAAATATATACCTAACTAATAGAGAAACCGGACTGTGGCACTATAGCTGTCATTAGAAAATCCACAAAAAAGATAACACGACTTGTGTCCGAAAGTAAAATACGCGCCTAGTTACCATGGAATCCATGTTCTACCGCAAACGTCCTGTTAGCAACAACAACAGATACTGTTTTCAGTTTCCCACCAAGCTCCGGGTTTGCTTCACGTATAGTGACGTCATAACCTCGTTCCGATAACTCCAAGGCAGTCGACAAGCCAGCCAAACCACCACCTACAAACCAAATTGATGTAATTTTCAGATTTATTTCTTATTTCTTATGTGATATGGCCTCATGATTCAGCCCTCACTGCTTTCAGCTTATCGTAAAAAGAGATAAATTAAGGTCATTTCTGTATATTATGTTTATCAGCAATACCTTTATTTTCTATTGTTCCTGTTTTGTATTTATTCAAGGTATTTCCTATATTCTTTTTCACATATGTGAAATTAGTTTTCACATATGTAAAATAAATGACTCAAAAGAATTTCACATATGTAAAAAAGGATTCAACATCTGTGAAAAAGAATTTCACATATGTGGGGAAAAAAGAATTTCACATATATGGGGAAAAAAGAATTTCACATATGTGGGGAAAAAAGAATTTCACATATGTATAATAAAGATAGAAGTGATAAAACGGAATAAATATTTATTTTACATATGTTGAAATGAATTTCCCTTATGTGAAAAACAATTCAACATAAGTGAAAAACAATTCGACATATGTAAAATAAACGTTTATTTTACATATATATATGATCATAAGCACATCCACCGTCTGCGTTTCGCAAAGTATTTATTATTTTCTAGCGAAGGATAAATCAGGGAAAATACATTTCTTTGATAGGCCCCCAATTGCTATCGATTCCGTATTGAACTTTACTACGTCTGATTCGTCGGGAAAATAAACTGATGTAGACTACAATAAAAAATACTAAATATGAATAAGTCCGTCGCCTGATAAAATATTCGTTCTTTATTTGTCACGGTAATTGGCATTTTTCAGAATAGAATGTATGGTTTTGTGTTTCAGCCGTTATTAGATTGTAAATATATGCAAATGTTTTCTTTTTTGTTGTTGTAATATCGCTGCAGGGGACCGTTTCCTAATCAACTGTCTCGATTTTTTAGTGTGCCCTGCTGAGGCGAAACTTGCACAGCATGTGCTCTCGCTTAGCCTGTCAGTGAAATATACTCACATCGTCTTTCCATTCGACTTGAAAGACGATAGGAGCACAAACAAAGAATGGATCGTTCCTTGCTCTTGGGGAGTAATCGTTTCTCAGTATTTTGTACATATGTAAAATTAAAGTTTATTTTACATAAGTGAAATTCTTTTTCACGTATGTAAAATAGTTAAGTTACAAAATGTATAGGCGTACTTGATTAGTAGACGTGGAGAAACCAAAATGACTGCACGGACGGTATCGAGATCAAAGATCCGATAATATGTTTCACTTCCATATTAAGCTATCAAGACAAGAAGGGTCTCGACGTGAAACTCCATTCTTCACTTGCCATAGTTATGCCATATTTCTGCTCAAAGAAGGAGATATCACTACATATTTGAGTGATCGGCGATGCTCGTATGTAGCCATGCATGGCGCCATGTACCCTCTCCACGAGGAAGAGGAAAATCAGGCCTGCACCGGGAAGATCCTTCCAAATGAGATTTTGCTTTTCTGAATATGGTACTCGGCCCATGAATCCGCGACTTTTCCTCCGCCGACAATTGTTATGCCCCGGCGAAATTCGCCCCAACGACAAATACCTCCAAGTCGGCTTACTTTCCCCAGCCTGCAAGGGTATATCTCTTGCGAACAATGGTTATCTGATCATAACTTCGGTGGCATTTGCTGCATCGAAAATTTGCTCCAGCGACATTTATATGTTTGAATTGATTGAGTGATTGGTGTTTTACGCCGTGCTTAAGGGTGTTTCACTTATATGACGGCGGTGTATTTCAACAGTAATTGACACTAGCACAACCAAGATATAAAGCTTTTCCATAATGATGGAAAGTTAATTTTCCTCCAGTGCTTTATATGTTAGGAATGGACTCGGTCTTCGTCGGTCCAAGCTCTCTTGATGAAAACACATGTGGGAGGGATTGTGATTTCTCAACACTGTTTCGATAAAGAGACTGTGTTTAACGTGTAAGTCACTTCTGTTCTTTAAAGCTTCGTCAAAAACTCTCCACAGCTTAACATGTTCGGCGGTCTTGGTCATCAATTCTGACTTATAAGCAGTTTTCATCAGAGCAATTGCCACCAGCTAGACCTTGTGTCTTCAGCGCAGTTGTTTTTTAATATGTGCATTCAAGATTTTAAAAGACAGACGGCATCTCTGAAGCGGTCCAAATAATATTGTTTATATAAGATTTCCCTGAAAAAGGCACCGCTTTGCTGTTGATGCATGTCACAGAGTACGAAACACCCAATGAATACCTGCTTCGGACCTTATATTAAGTTCACGGATAATGAAATAATATGTTTAGAGAAGATGTTCTGATAGATATTGGTCTTGTCAGGATTCTTACCGCCACCTTTTCTTATTGCTTGTATAAAGAACAAAATGTCTTTGGGAATATTAGTAAAAGCCTCTTTTCGTTGGTAAAGGGACATTTTGTAGTTTACTTAGTTTCATATTAAATATAGCGAATTGATTACTTACCGATGATCAGTATTGATCTATTAACCCCCGATGGTAGACTCGCAGGGTCATTAGGGTTCACTGGGTCGATAGTCACAGGGGGGGATGGAAAGGCCACTATTGCTCCTGAAATCGATAATACATATCATTACAAACACTATAGTAAGCAATAGAATTCCAAATTTGATTATGGGGAAGCTGTGGATTGAGGTTAATGGGTTAACGCTCATTCTCACGGTACGATTTATTGCTACGGCTTCAGGGCATTCCCCTTATTTGCAGCATATTAGATTAACAAATACAGAACAGTCGACCAATCAAAACTCTTTATATCTGGGATATTCCCTAGAATCGCACCATGACAATGCACATCTACATGGCGAGGTTAACTGAACGAATTCTAAAGGCACAAAGCTATCAGGAGAGGCGACACTATATTTGTATAGCAATGTTCCTATTAAGAATGGGTCGATTTTTCTTATATAATGTTTAACAAATGTTCCATACATGTTTATGTGCTACGGACCAAGTGATCGGGTAGCACCTATATTGGTTTTGAAAGAATACGCAAATAAAGTTAAAAATTTCAGTAAGCATTTGGTTGACTGAAATGGTTTATTTCAATAAATTTAATTTATGGAGAAAATATCCATATTTACAAAATATTTTAGACGTATATGGAACAGAGCAAAAAGAAGGCATCAGTGTGTACTTTTTCACACTACAAATTTATTTCTGTCTGCAAAATTTCACGCGAGAAACGGTTATTATGACCAGTTGCGTCTTAAAATAGGCAAACCTATTAAGGCCGTAAAACAGAGTCACAAAATGGTAGGCCTACAGGCGAGGCATTGATAAAGGTCACCTTGACCTGTTCGCCAATCCAATCCACCTTTTTCATTGTAAAATATAATCGACTTTACTTCTTCCGTCGAGACATTGACTCTAAGATACAACCGGACCATCATGTTTTGCACTTCTTTTCTTGGCTGATTTGCGGCAAAAGTCGCCAGAAATTTTGGCGGAAATTAATGCGCGGTGGTCTGGCATTGCGTACGAGAGTGTCGTCCACTATATAAACTCTCGCGAGAATACCATTGCACCTTTTAGGAAATAAATATTTTTGAAATCTTGGCCAAGGGGTTGATTTTTTTTTTAAATACAGACTCAGGTGTGTACAACTTTTTAAAAATCATGGCTTTTATTCCGAATATATCGTGCCATTTTGTAACCATCAAGTACCATCTAGCTTTTTAACGCAGACTGGGAACTTTGGGATAAACCCGCACCATTACT
>JAQQZZ010031843.1:0-10715 GCA_030265115.1 Mopalia vespertina | reverse complement strand
TCTCTCTTGGGAAATTCCTGGCTTCGCCACTATCCCCAAACAACTACAGTGTACTGAAATATACTCATTATTTATTTCATGCATACACCTCATACTGATACATTGTTGAATCGTTCCTGTGAGACTGTAAAACAGCGGCCTTGGTCCTTTATCTACAGATACAAAAAATGCGAAGCGAAATTGCGAAGCGATGCCGCGAAGCTTCAGATATACGTTAAGAGATAGGGTCTGTGTTTTCTAGATCTAGACAGCACAGACCCTAGCCAAAAAATGTACCTGTTGGTAATATTGGACAAATTACTAAGTTATAATGATAAATAAACACTACTAGCTTGAAACCTCGTTAAAACTGAGGATCTGTGTATTCTAGACACCCATTTCCGGTAGACCTTATTTGACATTATACCATATAGTAGTCTTCTAAGCGAAAACAAAAAAGGAGACATGTTAAGCGTTTATGTTTATACTTATTAAAACCAGAAATGAAGAAGCCAGTTAATACCAATATACACATTATGAAAATTTAAAATATATATATTGGGCAAAAAAGTTTTTAAAAAAGACACGTCTTTGTTGACTATGTTTAAATGTATGACCTGGTTTATTTCAAGATAAGTGCTTCCCTAACAGTTTGATCGCAGCGCGAAGCAGCGAGGGAGTGAGAGAGCGAGACTGCGAGAGCGATAATAATGAACCTCGCTTTGTCGTCTCGCTTCCTCGTTTTCTTATCTCGCTTCCTCGCTCCCTTGCTCTCTCACTCCCTCACTCTCTCGCTCCCTTGCTCTCTCACTCCTTCGCTTCCTCGCTCCCTTGCTCTCTCCCCCCCTCGCTCTCTCGCTCCCTTGCTCTCTCGCTCCCTTGCTCTCTCACTCCCTCGCTCCCCCACTCCCTTGCTCTCTCGCTCCCTTGCGTTGTGCCAGATGGCCGCTCTCGGCTTCTCACCAACTTGAGCCTGTTTGATACGCTGAAAGCGCTCTCTTCTGTTAATTTTACAAATGACCAGATTCTAGTGAGATGGCAACTATGCCAATATCAGCCATGTTATATCACAGTTCTAGGGTTTCTGATATACGGAATAAGGTATATCACGAGAAGGTAACCACTAGTATAAAAGTGATCAGAATGTGAGATCTCTGCAATTCTATTTCCAAAAAAAGATAAGTACGTGTCAGGAGAGGATAGGATACTAAAATGGTAAGTAATATAAAAGCCATTCTTGTGAAAACCCTGTCAATCAGTTGATGATGTTAGGTATCAAGTGATACCGGTGTAATTCATTTTAAGAAAAACGGCCATTCGGTTGATGAAGCTAGGTGTCCTGTCATGGTGCATGATGGCATGGCGATCAATATAGGCGCCATTCCTAGTCGGCCGTCATCCCATGATCCCATGATGACGCATCATGGGACCACGATCAATACCGGCGCCATTCCATGTGAATTCATGGCCATTATAATGATGAAATTAGGTGTCCAGTCGTAGCACATGACGATAAAGCGATCAATCTCGGCATCATTCCGTGTGAAATCAGGGCCATTCGGCTGACGAAGTTAGGTTTCCAGTGATGGCATGGCGATCAATACCGGCGCCATTCCATGTGAATTCACGGTCATTCGGTGCATGGATGGAGCTAGGTGTCCAATATTGGCGTCATACAATGTGAGAGCAATGTAAAGAGGTTGTAAGAGATAAAACTCGACCGACAGACACGACCAATATGAATGAATGTGCAGTGATCTCACATAGAATGACATTAGGTTTCTTTATAATAATGATGGAAAAAGATATGTAGTAACGGTTTATATTAGAATGACAGGCAATATCATTAAGTTTATCAATGGTGGAATAAGGTATTTAGTGAAGGTTTATACTAGAATCACTGGTAAAACCAATGTTATTCAATGTGATATCGCTGTCCTACTATGTCCCCCAAAACATAAGTTCAGTCAGTTAGTGAGAATTCCAACACTCTCTAAATATTTTTCTACTGTTAGAGCTGAAAATGTTGCGTTTTATGGGAGAGGGGGGGGGGATTTAATAATTGATCTATTTATATCGAATGGTTGGCAACATGATGTACCCGGAACATTATAATTCGCTACTGTACAGTGAAGACCAGTGCTGCTTGAGTAGAGTGGAATTCGGAGGTGTTTAATACCTTTGTAATTGAGCGTCCGTGTGCGAGAAAGCAAAACGACAAGACTCTTCCCCTTAGACTGAATGCTTTAAAAGCCATAGTAATTACATGACAAATGGTGTTTGTCCCACAACTCATGTCACTTGTGTGGGTAAAGAGAAATCTAAGCAAGGGACTATATTGACGTCGAGTGCTTGGTAGTCTTGACCAATCGACCGAAATGTCATTAAAGCAACTCTTAATCAACCTAGTGTATAGAAATTCTACAAATAGCACTAAATTCATTCAAAGGTGTTTCCAACAGAGATAAGACCACCTGTTTAGTTTGTTTAAATAAGCTTGTTTTTAGATCATTTCTTAACAATGAACCTGGGTATTTAAAGCCAAATCCTAAAACATTTAATTATTTTTTTCTGGGTATATTGGACACATACTAGCTTTTGACCTACACTGGCTTAAGTACTTATATGCGTCCTGTCTGGTGAATAATAGTCTTCAAATTATGCTTCGAAGAGAACCTTTGAAAAAATATTAAATGGTCTTATAAAAGAAAACGAACTATGAGACATATTAAACTTAACCAATACAATTTCCATATACAATTTTATGGAAACGGAAATATAGCAAAAGGCGCTACTTAACACTTTCATGCATGGAACAGTTTTTCACATTTTTCTGATTGACTGATTGACACATAAATGGAAAATCGTCTTAACTTGTGATGACAGAGCCACCTACTGCCAAAGTAATGCACTACATATGGTTACTTGAATAGCCTTTATGGGTTTGGAAGAGATGGGTACCCAGTTTAGAATTTTGGTGGGGGTAAAGTTTGGTTACTATAGTTACCCTTATGCATGAAGGGGTTAACTATCCGATTGAAGTATAATAAAGTTTGATGTAAAATTATTGAACGGTTTTTTAGATAGATTTTGGAAAGTACTGCTTTTCTCACTCTTTGGCCGAGACGGTTACAATACGCAAACTAGCTATGTGTTTATAAAGACATGTCAAATAGCCGAATGCACCACTTCAGAACCAAATAAAGTTTGGTATAAAAATCAGAAACAAAGGGTGCGTATTTATTTGCAATATCGAATGGTGTAGACATAAAGCGAAAAAACTAGTCCACAAATCCATAGAAATGTCTAAGGAAATAAAGAATAGTTTACTTCTGTACAATAGGGAATAAGATACTATGACCTATGATGAAAGTCGATGACCTTGTGTCTTCTCTCCTCTATGTATTCGCAACAATATAACGATATTAAAGTTAATTAAATAAGTATCTGGAACAGACGTGCACTATTTACAGTCTTGTGCCGTAATGTCGTATTCTCGGTATGTTTATATTTTATACAATGACAGTTATCAAAATAAGTTAGGTATTTCTTATATCTTTTTTTTAAACTTAGTACGAAATCGCTCTTCAATCATCTCACCTTAATTCTTTTGATTTTGAACTTGACAGTGGTAAGTGCAAAACGTACAGATATTTTTAACGATTCAAACGCTCTTTTTCTCAATTTAACTACATTGCGTTTTCTCCAAAAGCTTCAACTAACACATTCCTTATCAATTATAGCGATAAAGCGACAATGTTTTTCGAAGACTTGTTTGTATGAACATTCTAATACAAAACCAGTGCGACTAGCGAAATCACTACTTTAACCTGCCATAACTCTAATTAGATCAATAACTATGTCGCAATAAGCATATTGTATAACATACATCAGTGTAGACATTTAGATATTAGATATACATCAGTATCGAAATTCCGATCTCTCCACGAGAAATTCGTTTATTTCATTTTACTTTTTTTAAGACTAACAATATGTTCTGTGTAGAACAACATTAATTGTTTTGGACAGTGTCTAACAAAGCTGTGGCAGGCAAATTGGTTATGTGTTTTTTCTGGGATGTTAGTAAACAATGTCATTTATCTCTCATTGTCACCACGCAGATACACAGCAACGGTGCGATTTAATCATTGTTGAATGATTTAGACCACGTGGATACCAATTAGTGGCTACGACAGAACTACTGAAGGTAATTTAATGTTATTGCTATGAGGTGTAAGATACCTTTGTTATTAAGAGTTGATTATCATCAGGTCAAAACACAGATCACTAACGTTTTTTCTAACGTCCAATTCCTTTACATGTATCACTGGTACATGTACGTGTCCTATGCTGTTTGCTATGATTTGTTATATTTATGCACGGTTTGTTCAATATAAATGAAACTCTTTTCCCACCACGTGGTAAATTGTTTCATTGACGACAAGCTAAAAACAACATGGGGAGACCGAGAACATTGGCGTCGATCGATTGACGAGTTAGGATCACTGTTAACCGGAAGTAACAAAGCTCAAATTCGTTTGACGGAAATGCTTCCTCGAAACCTATTATGCCTAAGTGGGAACATCATTAATCTGTGTATTAAGTCACAGACAGTTAACCCTCAACTGCTTTCATCTTGAAATGTTTCTCTAGACACTACTAAACAATGTACTTGGCCAATTGGGTTAAGTTAGATAGAAACTTCTTTTTTTAGTTGTCAATTTGTTGGGGTTTTTTCATCAAACAAATTGAGCCATTGATGACATGTTAAATGTATGATAACTTCCAAATCAGAGTGCCAGATTTTGATCGCCTACGTTTTTCATATAAAATGACTGATTTTAAAAACCTCGCTAGCGGCCCGACCTCTGGCGTGATGTTGGCACAAGAGTCAAAACCCGAACCGTCGCAGACGTCGCCGTTTGTATAAGGCAACTCAGACCGCTAGCGAGATTTTAAACACCATTCTTATCGCAAAAATTAAAACAAGAGGCATTTCGCTCTGCTTCAAAAAATGCCTTTTCTGAATTTCTCCCTAGAATACATTTCAGGAGCCAATCAGAAATAGGAAGCTACCTTCCCTGGTATCAGTGCTGCCATGGCAACTATGACCGATTCAAAGCCGATAGAAAACCTTGATAGACGTTTTGCAAAATTTATTCGCAAGAGATTTTTCTGATATTTCAATCTCATTAAAATGATAGAGATTGTGCAGCAGACATGTATTAAACTATGTTCGTGTCGACCAATTCTCGATTTGTAAATTATGTTTTATACAATTTAGAAGTGGAGGTCGCCATGTCTTAACTTTTATTATCAGTGAAATCTTGCAAGATGACTTTCGTGCAAATTTACAAAATAAAAACAAAACACCGCATTTTTTACAGATAATTAGTTTATTTAATTACGCTATTGGTTATTTTTGTTTTTGACAAGAATTAAACTATCGGTATGGTCTGTGGTGAGAGGGTATCGGAACATCTATAAACAATGACTGATAAGTACCGTTGAGCTATGTGCCTAATTGTGTACATTTAGAGATAATATACGATTGATAAAATAACTAAATTCGTCATATTCCAGCCTATTTTATCGATAGTTTTACCACTCCTTGGTATTTAGTAGGTATATAAATCTAAATAACACATAGGAAACCTGATGCGCTGGGTTAAATATCGTTTAGGCTGGAACGGTTTCTTTTAGATCCAATACCCTTGATCAGCTTTGGTCGTTAAGACATTATCAAAGTGGACGTTCGGAGTGGCTCGCTATTCACCTCCAATTACCCTCACCGGGTCATGTTTATAGACAACGCTCTGTGAAGAATAATTCAATAATACAATCTTTCGGCGTCTTTAAGAATCACCTTTATTGTCTACGTCTAGTCGGGATATTAATCGTAGTTGTTCGGCCTGGAACAAAATTTAGCATCCGCGCAGTAGGCTACAATTATAATTTAACTTATCGGATATATACTTGGGAAAGGCCATTGATAGTAGGCTATTCGTCACCTTTATTGAGCAATGTAAAGATCAATATTTATGAATCGTTGAGAGCCGACAGCAGTGGCTCTTCGAAGAAATCATGTCCACATTATCAAACAGAAACACCTGGTAAATAACAGTCCTAATAATATCCCTCAAACAATGAAAATAAAATAATTTTCAACCAAGTGTATGCGAAAAGATAGCCTAAACGATGTTTTTTTTCTAATTTAGTCCTAGTATTGTAGTACCTATACGATACGGTCATTAATCTGTATATACTAAAGGCAGCATTATATATAGAACTCTTATACAGTTAACCTCGATACATGTTTATATTTTAATAAAGATTTCGTCTCTATATATCAAGTGCTCGGATACTGACTCGCTACATCTTATAGAAGAATGTCTTCGGTCCATAGGGAACTCATATTTGTTCAACAATGGTAATTTTACTTTGTAAACACAACATATATTAAACAGGCATTTTCACATCTAAATATACATTCGCAAACATAACAGCCATTATTCACGTTGGCCATGCAATTCAAGATGAATAAATTACTACAGCAACGTAAACAGTATTTCTGTGGTTCAGACCAGCAGGTGGTTGAACGGCTGTAGTTTTCCTGTGGGTATAATTATTGCAGTCGTTTTACCTGGTGATGGAAATTAATAGGATTAAAGCCGCAGACGTTGCTCTCCAGCGTTATTTATTTTATTTTTTTCGTTTTTTTTTTATTAATATTATTTTTATTTTGCCATATGTACTCCCAGTAACTAAATAGAGTGAGCAACTCAGCGCGCATTTGTTATTACATAATAAGGAAGGTTTGTGCGTTATCAAGTACTAATTATTTTGTTCTTATCACTAGGACGGGTTCGATCGATCCCGCCCTACATGATAAGTAGGATACGAGATCAGTTTGATACCGCACTACTGATAAAGAAGGAGTGTACGTTATGCAGAACTAAAAAATGGAATTATAGATCACGCTGTAAACACGCTGTGGACATCTGGGTTGTTGCGTGACATAACAGAAAAAAATGAAATTATAGATGGCGCTGTGGACATCCGGGTTGTTTGCTTGACATGACAGAAAAAAAGCTAGCATTTGCTATTACATCATAAGGAAGGCTTATTACGTATCATGTAGTGCGAAGCGGATGGGTAACAGCGCACTACACTGTAAATCTTGTTGACGCTTAATAAGTTTATTTTTGTGTTAAAGTGTTTGCTTTTGAGTTGTTATGTTCAATAAAACGTTTAGATGTTAAACAGTATGTTTATTTTGCCTACTGTTATGTGTTTAGGTCTTCTATATAAACATAACTTTTAATCTTGGTTCTATATACACAAAGTCCAGGGGCCGGCTGCTCGAAGCGGTTTTAAATTTAATCCGCTATTAGATGACGTCACGTCATGTTGAAGGTCTCTTTCTAACCCAGTATGAGCGATTTAATCTGGTGTTAGCGGTCTCGCGAGCAACTGGCCCCAGGGTTAAACATTATTTTTACTTTTTATGATCACGTGATAACGATTTTTAGTGACGTCTTCAAAGCAAAATGAGCTGATTTGGATTAATGCAGACGGTTTGGTAAGTACTTAAGTATTCATGTTCCAAGTTATTCCCAGTTATTTACAAATAGTGTTTGTCTTAATTTATTATTATAGTAAATATATTAAGATTTAAATATGCTGTTGGGTACATTTAATAGCTAATTTTAATTCTTCCGTTAAATTATATTTTTAGGGTATGTCCAAACATATGTCCAAACATACCCTAAAAATGTAATTTAACAATATAATTAGCTCAACGGTACTAATCAGACATTAAATTAGTTGTGGCGAGTAACGGCGGGAGATATTGTGTGCGAGGATGGCGTTGCAGAGACAGAAAATTTGGTCGCCAAATTGTGTAGCTAATCAGTAAATTTAGCTAATTAAGAGCACACGATCAGAGTATTTGGTGCATATATGATGCATTGTGACGCGAGCTTAGTGTAGGCGATCACGTAGGCAAAGAATTTTGTAAGTTTTGACATCACTTGTGCGGCTTGAACACGTACAACATTACTCTAGCTAAATTTGAAGTAAATGTAAAAAAGGCTTTATTTTTGCAAATGACATATATGTAGTCTTATATAGGAAAGTAATCATAAACGTCACATATACCCAGAAGGGTATTTTAGCTTGGTAGACATGAAAGTGTAAAATCGTAATACAGCCCACAAAGTTGGTCAAAAAGGTGTACCGTAAATCTTCGGATAATTTCATTTTCAATTTATTTTTATATCCAGTAATTCTGTTCTTTGTTTTTGCTACAGCTCGAACCTCCATGAGAATTCACCTTGATTAGAATGAACAGTAGCACATATATTAGAGGAGATAAACACTACTAATAACAGCAGAAGAAAGAATATAAAACATCTCAAACATAATAAAGACCACATTACTATGTGTCAAGTGATGTATGTTAGCAAAACAACGAAATTGATCTTAAGTACTTCATATTTGTTACAGCCTACAATCTGACGACAAGGAATAATTATTTAAGATATTCCGGGTACTTAACTGAGATATCACAGAGGTGCATCGACCCCTTGTTCAGGACATCTTCAATGGCGAATCTTACACCGAGCACAATTATTCAGACAACCTCAATGCAATATACAGAAAACTATATCCTGACCAAATTTATGTAGAGCACTTGACACTCTTTAATATGACCGAGGCTGGAGTAACGATACGGTAACTATATTTTTTTAATTTATTTTTGGTTATATTAATATGCTTGAATTAATAGAAATAATACAGAAAAATACAGAGCAGCAAATCATGGAACTAGCCTCTATCACATACTAAAAACCTGATTGTTTTTACGCATTGTTGCTTTCTACTGAAACTGGCTGAAATCTTCAATTCTAATCTAGTGTAATATATTTTGGTAACATAGATATATCTAGCAGTAATTTGATCAGGTATTATAATTATAACGCCTTTGTTATGACAAGACGAGGTGCTCAAGTAGAAGTACATGCCATGTATATACAGGAAGAAATGCTCTTGACAAAAATTCAGACGATGAGTGGCAAATAGATGGGATTGTTCCTGACAGAAGTACACACCATGTGCGAATCTAAGACATTTTGTGTTGGAATTTGGACAATGTTAATCAGTCTTCTCCATAAGGAAAGTGTCACTCTGGTAACCCTCCCCACTTCTATGAACAATTTTCGTTTTCCCGAAAGTGTGATTTTGATAATCCATTCAAGTTGTGGAACTAGCTTTTTTAAATGAATTTATAAGGTCATACCAATAACTTTAAAACAGCTACAAGGGGCTTTCAATGTATTTATATTGATATCACAGTGACAAGAATATATCTGATTGATTATATTGTTTATAGTATACAATAGGAATAATCATGCACTTCCATGAACGTATTTGAAAGGATATAATGAACAAAAATATGTTTTGATAACAGAGACTTGTTCTTTAAGTCAAATAAACAAGAGATTGTTTAAATAATACTAATAAACATATTTATTTTCTTGAACAAATAAGATTTCATTGCTTTACTTATTTCTTTACACTTGATTTTCGGCTTTCTATAACATTAACGAAAAACCTGTATATTTACGACAAGTGTTACAAGTGCAAGTACTCTATTGACATTGACAATGCATTTTATTCCCGGTGAATTTATTTATCTTTTGCAAGGATACAATTCATTTAATTGGGTTTTTTCGTTTTTTAGCTTTGTATGATTGCACCCTTTATTTTAATACTTGTTTTATATTAATATAGGGACATAAAAACAGCAATATAAGAAACTAGATTAAATGACTAATCGTTTTCACTGTAAATATAGCTTTGTTTAAATGACGTTTTTGATTTCGAATGTGCACAACAGAAGGCTGGACTAATGGATAATATATCTGTAATTATTATATCACCACGTTTAAGTCTTGTCTTAGCTATAAGTTATGGTGTAAGTAATGCTGAAGGTATTGCCATGTGAACTAAACTAAGTGTTTATTTGCCTCTGAAATAAACACTTAGTTTAGTTCACATGGCAATACGGTTTAAAAAGTGTTACCGACCTATAAATGCATCATTGTGTTTTTAGGTGAAAAACACAAGATAATTTTTAAAAGCTATCATCATTGTGTTGAAAGAAATTAATCACATTAATTTTTATTTTAAACAAAGTGTTTAACTTACTAAAACATTATGTTTAGATATTGGTTTATAAACACATTAATGTGTTTAAAAAGTGTTACAGTTTCGCGTTTATTATTGCGTTTAAAACCTAAATGTTTGGATTTATAGTGTACTGAATAACGAAGGTTGACCCTAGTGCTGTAATGGGGTGGTGTGGGTGTCTTCCCGTGATGCTTTGCGTGCTGCGATGTGGGGTATTTGGGCTACATTTGCTATTACACAATAAGGATGGGTTGTTACTTATCATGTAGTGGGAAGCGGATGGGTAACAGCGCACGACTGATTAAGGAAGTGCTATCATGGGGTGGTATGGGTATCTTCCCGTGATGCTTTGCGCGCTGCGATGTGGGGCATTTGGGCAATCGTATTCTCGCGAGAATTTCTATAGTGGACGAGACTAAGACAACTCTCGTACGCTATGCCAAGCCATCGCGCAGTAATTTCCGCCAATATTTGGGGCTACCTATCAGCCACAGCCCTGAAAATAAAAGAAGTGCAAAACAAGATGGCCCGGGTGTATCTTA
>JAQQZZ010031832.1:0-10715 GCA_030265115.1 Mopalia vespertina | reverse complement strand
CACAAGGTAGATCGATTATTAAAGTGAATAGCTTGGCTAATAGACTGACAGGCTTCACATTGTATATCGATTATTCATAGTGAATAGCTTGGTCACTAGGCTGACAGGCTTCACATTGTAGATCGATTATTAATTGTGAATAGCTTGGCCACTAGACAGACATGCTTCAAATTGTATACCGATTATTATTAGTGACTCACTAGGTCACTAGGCTGACAGGCTCCACACGGTTGATCGATTATTAATAATCAATAACTTAGCAACTAGATCGACAGGATTCAAATTGTAGACCGATTAATAATAGGTTTCACATGGTATATCGATTATTAAAAAGTAAATAGCTTGGCCACTAGACCGTCAGGCTTCACATGGTATATTGAGTATTACTAGTGAATAGCTTGGACCCTAGACCGATAGGCTTTAAATTGTAGACCGATTATTAATAGTGACTCGCATGGTCACTAGGCTGTCAGGCTCCACATGGTAGATCGATTATTAATAGTGAATAGCTTGGCCACTAGACCATCAGGCTTCACATGGTATATCGATTATTATTAGTGAATAGCTTGGGCATTAAACCGACAGGCTTCGCATGTTATATCAATTATTATTAGTGAATAGCTTGGACATTAGACCGACAGACTTCGCAGGATATATCGATTATTAATAGTGAATAGCTTGGACATTAGACCGACAAGCTTCACATGATATATCGGTTATTATTAGTGAATAGCTTGGCCACTAGACCGTCAGGCTTCACATGATATATCGATTATTATTAGTGAATAGCTTGGACATTAGAACGACAGGCTTCGCATGGTATATCAATTATTATTAGTGAATAGCTTGGGCATTAGACCGTCAGGCTTCACATGATATATCGATTATTATTAGTGAATAGCTTGGACATTAGACCGACAGGCTTCGCATGGTATATCGATTATTATTAGTGAATAGCTTGGCCCTTAGACAAACATGCTTTAAATTGTCACTAGGCTGACAGGCTCCACATGGTAGATCGATTATTATTATTCAATAACTTAGCAACTAGAGCGACAGGCTTCAAATTGTAGACCGAGCATTAATAGTGACCTGCAGGGTCACCAGACTGACGGGCTTCACAAGGTATATCGATTATTAAAGTGAATAGCTTGGCTAATAGACTGGCAGGCTGCACATTGTATATCGATTATTCATAGTGAATAGCTTGGTCACTAGACTAGCAGGCTTCATATTGTAGATCGATTATTACTAGTGAATAGCTTGGCCACTAGAACGACAGGCTTCAAATTGTACACCGATGGTCAATAGTGACCCGCATGGTCTTCAGACTGCCAGACTTCTCAAGGTATATTGATTATTAATAGTGAATAGCTAGACAACTAGTCAGAAAGGCTTAACATGGTAAAGCGATTATTATTAGTGAATAGCTTGGCCACTAGACCGACAGGCTTCGCATTGTATACTGATTATTAATAGTTAGTCGCATGGTCAGTAGGCTGACAGGCTTCACATTGTATACTGATTATTAATAGTTAGTCATATGGTCACTAAGCTGACAGGCTTCACTTTGTATACTGATTATTAATAGTGACTAACATGGTCACTAGGCTGACCGGCTTCACATTGTATATGGGTTATTAATAGTTAGTCGCATGGTCACTAGGCTGACCGGCTCCTCATTGTATACCGATTATTAATAGTTAGTCGCATGGTCACTAGGCTGACAGGCTTCACATTGTATACCCATTATTAATAGTTAGTTGTATCGTCACTAGGCTAACAGGCTTCACATTGTATACTGATTATTAATAGGGAGTCGCATGGTCACTAGGCTGACAGGCTTCACATTGTATACCGATTATTAATAGTGACTAGCACGGTCACTGGGCTGACAGGCTTCAAATTGTAGACCGATTAATAATAGGTTTCACATGGTATATCTATTATTACTAGTGAATAGCTTGGCCTCTAGACCGACAGGCTTTAAATTGTAGACCGATTATTAATAGTGACTCGCATGGTCACTAGGCTGACACGCTCCACACTGTTCGTCGATTATTAATAGTGAATAGCTTGGCCACTAGACAGGCTTCACATGATATATCGATTATTATAAGTGAATAATTTGAACATTAGACCGTCAGGCTTCGCATGATATATCAATTGTTATTAGTGAATAGCTTGGCCTCTAGACCGGCAGGCTTCGCATGGTATATCGATTATTAATAGTGAATGGCTTGGCCACTAGACAGACATGCTTTAAATTGTAGACCGATTATTAATAGTGACTCGCATGTTCACTAGGCTGACACGCTCCACACGGTTCGTCGATTATTAATAGTGAATAGCTTGGCCACTAGACAGGCTTCACATGATATATCGATTATTATTAGCGAATAATTTGAACATTAGACCGTCATGCTTCCTATGATATATCAATTATTATTAGTGAATAGCTTGGGCATTACACCGACAGGCTTCACATGGTATATCGACTATTATTAGTGAATAGCTTCACTAGACCGGCAGGCTTCGCATGGTATATCGATCATTAATATTGAATAGCTTGGCCACTAGACAGACATGTTTTAAATTGTAGACCGAGTATTAATAGTGACTCGCATGGTCACTAGGCTCACAGGCTCCACATGGTAGATGGATTATTATTATTCAATAACTTAGCAACCAGAGCGACAGGCATCAATTTGTAGACCGATCATTTATAGTGACCTGCAGGGTCACCAGACTGACGGGCTTCACAGGGTATATCGATTATCAAAGTGAATAGCTTGGCTAATAGACTGACAGACTTCACATTGTATATCGATTATTCATAGTGAATAGCTTGGTCACTAGACTGACAGTCTTCACATTGTATATCGATTATTCATAGTGAATAACTTGGCCACTAGACCATCTGACTTCACATTGTATATCTATTATTAATAATGAATAGCTAGGCAACTAGACCGACTGGCTTCAAATTGTATATCGATTATTAATAGTGAGTAGCTTGGCCACTAGACCATCTGACTTCACATTGTATACTGATTATTAATAGTGACTAGCATGGTCACTAAGCTGACCGGCTTCACATTGTATATCGATTATTAATAGTTAGTCGCATGGTCACTAGGCTGACAGGCTTTCATATTGTATACCGATTATTAATAGTGAGTCGCATGGTAACTAGGCTGACAGGCTTCACATTGTATACCGATTATTAATAGTGACTATCACGGTCACTAGGCTGACAGGCTTCAAATTGTATGTCGATTATTGATAGTGACTCGCATGGTCACTAGGCTGACAGGCTTCAAACTGTAGATCGATTATTAATAGTGAATGACTTGGCCAGTAGACCGACAGGCTTCAAATCGTATATCGATTATTGACGAGCTTCGACATAAATATTCTCAAGTTCTACACAGTTGTAATTCATGGCAGACTTTAGATGCCCTTTATTATTTTTAGCATGATTAGCAGGTCAAATAAATTTTCCCATTTACTCAAAAGTTAAACAGTGCACAGCAGAAACTGTATAAATGTACAAATTGAAGATGTACTGATACGTTCCTACATTTTAATACAGAGTTACAACAACAAATGTGCCACTAAAAGTCTGCGATTATTTAATTTACAGCCCTCATCATTTTCCTCCACATCGTTACTTCCCAGCAATTTCACAAACTAGTTTTATTACAAGTCCATTTTGACAGCATTTGTCGCCATTGACTGTATGCTGTAGAATGTTGATGGCAGCTTTCTGTGGGTTTCCCAGGAGTGTTGTTTCTACAGCAAATGTTATCACAGCGACCTGAATATAAACAGCTTAGGTTAGAGAGTGTTTGGTAGTGTGTGGCAGTCTAGGTTAGTTTTAGATACATGTGGGAGAGTGGTTAGTTGGTATTACGTTAGTATTTAACCATCGAAGAAAATGTATAGATGGGAGATAAGTCTGTAGCGGGATAATATTACAATGTAAATACCTTCACGTAGAATACGTCTACAGACTGTTTACGGAGATCATCTCCAAGCAGGCTGGCAAATCTACAACAGAGAAGGATAATCAGTGTAAATATACTGGATACAATTCCGGGGTCGTTCTACCATAAGCCTTTGTAGCTCAGTCGTGCAGAGCCCTGATCCTGCTAGCTAGAGGACAGAGTTCGAACCCCGGTGGAGGCAAGCAAACTTTTCTTTCTCTACAATAAAAACATAAATTTAGTGTTAGATGTACAAGGAGATATTAACATCTAGATTGTGTATAAAAATGTTAACGAAGACCTCCATAAAGTTATGAGATATAAAAATGTTAACGAAGACCTCCATAAAGTTATGAGATATAAAA
This sequence comes from Mopalia vespertina, assembly GCA_030265115.1. Lineage (NCBI taxonomy): Eukaryota > Metazoa > Mollusca > Polyplacophora > Chitonida > Mopaliidae > Mopalia > Mopalia vespertina. Next base: position 6,361 of record JAQQZZ010031832.1, on the reverse strand, counting down.
AAGTTAACACAGACTTCCATAAAGTTATGAGATATAAAAATGTTAACGAAGACCTCTATAAAGTTATGAGATATAAAAATGTTAACAAAAACCTCCATAAAGTTATGAGAGATAAATATGTTAACGAAGATCTCCATCAAGTTATGAGATATAAATATGTTAACGACGACCCCCATAAATTTATGAGATATAAAAATGTTAACGAAGACCTCCATAAAGTTATGAAATATAAATATGTTAACGAAGATCTCCATAAAGTTATGAGATATAAAAATGTTAACGAAGACCCCCATAAATTTATGAGATATAAATATGTTAACGAAGATCTCCATCAAGTTATGAGATATAAAAATGTTAACGCAGACCTCCATAAAGTTATGAGATATAAAAATGTTAACGAAGACCTCCATAAAGTTATGAGATATAAACATGTTAACGAAGACCACTATAAAGTTATGAGATATAAAAATGTTAACAAAAACCTCCATAAAGTTATAAGATATAAAAATTTTAACGAAGACCTCCATAAAGTTATGAGATATAAAAATGTTAACGAAAACCTCCATAAAGTTATGAGATATAAATATGTCAACGAAGTCCTCCATAAACTTATGAGATATTGTCCGGTGGGAGAAGGGCTATTTGCAGACATATTTCGGGAGGTTGTGGAACGCACGTGTACCAACTCCTGTGAAAATCCGAAACAGTTCAGGTTTTACCCATGCGCTTTCCGACAACAGCTTGTATTTATAGCATAGTTTATTTACGTATAATGCTATATATAGCAGCTTCCATTCTGAGTTTAATGAAGCATTCGATTAACTAAGAAAATGTTATCCATATCAAGTGTTTTCATCTGATAAGCATACGTAGTTTTTATGTCAGAATCATTGATTTGAGAAAATGGTCAACCTTATATGAGCGTTAAGCGCCTACGGAAGCGGGTTAGTGATTAGCGAGTTGGACTAGTGATCCTCCTTCGATGTATCGCTCACAAGTCCACGTCCCCTTGTCGACCTCGGGTACGTTAGGGAGTTTCCCTTCGATTTTTCACCTCATTTAAGTAAGGTAGATTACATAGTGAACAATGCCTTGCTAAACCCCAATCAAACAAGCAAAGATGTTTAGAGCGCTTAGGCTATCATCTCACATAAACAAACTATTACTGTACAAATAATCAATGTCGTTTCAAAATCAACAAGAAACTTCCCAATACACTAACCCAGGGGTGTTAACAGAGTGAACTGAGGTCAACAGGAAATAACCGATACACAAAGCCAGGGGAATTTAACACTCTCGCTGTTTGTCAGTTATTGGTATCTCTGATTTAACGGACAGTTGATTCCATCGAGAGGAGGTTGGATTCAGCAATAGATCTCTAAGACAGACACTCTGAAGTGACAGTCTTCATCACAAATGCCGCCGCTCCAGTGATCGTAGGTTGAGAAACAACAGGGAAAATAGAAATAAGTTTCAAAGATGTTCGTTTAAAGACTTGCGGGGTTGCGCAAAATTAAAATCCTCGTCCGTTTTTCTTTTACGAAAAGACCTAGACCATACGTTATGTGGTATAAATAGTACAAATACAAAGTTATATTGCATGCAATTAATAAGTAAGCGTGCTGTATTTTCAATTGATGCTTTATAAGCTTGTGACCTTAACAAGTTAACGAAATAATGTAGCCATCACCTTTTGGATCTGTAATAATGCGGGCTCTGTTATTTACCGCTGTATGTTCCAGCCAAAATGTCATGTATGTGTTTAGACGGTTGCTTGGATAGGCGTCACATATAACTTCCCATTGTTTAGACGGTTGCTTGGATTGGCGTTACAGAGAACTTCCCATTGTTTAGACGGTTGCTTGGATAGGCGTCACATATAACTTCCCAATGTTTAGACGGTTGCTTGGATAGGCGTTACAGAGAGCTTCCCATTGTTCAGACGGTTGCTTGGATAGACGTTACAGAGAACTTCCCATTGTTTAGACAGTTGTTTGAATAGACGTTACAGAGACCTTCCCATTGTTAAAACGGTTGCTTGGATAGGCGTCACAGAAAGCTTCCCATTGTTTAGACGGTTTCTTGGATAGACGTTACAGAGAACTTCCCATTGTTTAGACGGCTGCTTTGATAGGCGTTACAGAGAACTACCCATTGTTTAGACGGTAGCTGGGATTGACGTTACAGAGAACTACCCATTGTTTAGACAGTTGCTGGGATTGACGTTACAGAGAACTACCCATTGTTTAGACGGTTTCTGGGATTGACATTATAGAGAACTACCCATTGTTTAGACGGTTATTTGGATAGACGTTACAGAAAATTTCCCATTGTTTAGACGGTTGCTTGGATAGACGTTACAGAGAACCTCCAATCGTTTAGACGGTTGCTTGTATATGTGTTACAGTGAACTTCCCATATATATAATAAAATATTATTACATAAATAGTAGCCGGGAGCCAACATGGCTCCCGGTTACTACTTATGTAGTAACGGTTTAGTATTTGGTAACGTTCAATCCTTCCTTATTATGTAATAGCAAATACGATCTTAGTTTCCATTTCTATACTACTATTATCGGTATATTGACTTCGGGGGCCAGTTGTTCAAATGTGTATTAACTTTAAATCATTGTTGTTCGACGTCACAGTTGAATTTCTTTGTGACGTTACGAAGTTAAGCCTGGCTTATCTTTTGAACAACCCAACCCGGATCGTCATTATATTGCTCTCCGCTTGACGGTATAATGAACTTGTGTCGTCGGTACACTGAACTCGAGCTGTCGGTTGCCACAATGTTTAAACGTACTGATGTTTTCTCTGGGTTGTGTAACTGCACACCCCCATACCATGAATTCTACACAAAGACCGAGAGCTACCAGGGCACGTATGAGAATAGATTGGCTGCTACTTAGTAAACGTACATGTTGACTCCAGAAAGACAAAGCCTAGATGTATCCCTCCAACACTTTGCGAAGGGCCTTGAGAAAAGCACAGAGGCCTGCTCTACAGGATTATTTTGCCTGTGAGCTATGGTTAGTTTTTACTAACAACAACAGTTGAAGAAGGGCAGATGTAGTCTTTATATATTATGGAAACGTTAGGCCTAAAAAAGCCATATTAAAGTTGCGAAGGGGTGCCATTTTAACAATTTATTCTTCGGTAACATCCTTGTGGTTTGACTTTTGCAGAGAGAAGTCGGGTTATTTCTAACAAACATAACCTAAGTTCTGCATTCGACAATTTAAAGCTTAAACCCAGAAAGGTAGGCCTATAGGCTGTGATGATTGTTAACAGTATTTACAATCTCACATGTTAACGCTCCACACATGCGATTTCGTTTCTCTTTAAATTGAGCGAATCTGTTTACGGAACGGCGTTGTCATATTATAGAACAATTAAAGTAGGCTACCGTAATACATACATACCCTTACAAAACAAGCTCATTAAATAGATCGGCCATATTTATATAAATTACAGAAATCTGTGACGTTGAATTAACAAATACCCAGCAGCAAGTAACTATAACGGTAAACCACGGATAAAAGCATAGCGTATAAAGACACAGCATACAGATCTACTCAAATTATGACTTGGAATACTATATACAAACGCGCGTAGTTTGGTTAATAATTGAATCCTTTAGCCTGACTTCTTCCTAGGAGTCCGCTTCTGATTATTTGCCTCTGTTATTTATACATGAGTTGTGTATATCACACAGTTATTTCCACAGAAAATGTGTATAATCCACAGTTATTTCCACAAAGCTGTGTATATTCCACAGTTATTTCCACAAAAGCTTGGTACACATGAATGCCACGTTATTTGCACGGAAGCTTTATATACGATACAGTTATTTACTCAGGAGCTGTACGCGTGACATAATTATTTCCAAAGAAGCTGTTTATATGCTACTGTTATTTACTCAGGAGCTGTACGCGTGACATAATTATTTCCAAAGAAGCTGTTTATATGCAACAGTTATTTCTTCCAAAGCTTTGTATATGCAACATTGATTTCCTCAGAAGCTTTGTGTATGACAGTTTTATTTATACTGGAGAGGCGTATATGACAGATATTTCTTCAGAAGATTTGTATATGACACAGTTATTTCGACATAAGATGTGTATATGACACAGTTATTTCGACATAAGTTGTGTACATGACACGGTTATTTCGACAGAAGATGTGAACATGATACAGTTATTTCGACAGAAGTTGTGTACATGACACAGTTATATCGAAAAAAGTTGTGTACATGACACAGTTATTTCGACAGAAGTTGTGAACATCACACAGTTATTTCCACAGAAGTTGTGCACATGACACGGTTATTTCGACAAAAGTTGTGAACGTGACACAGTTATATAGACAGAAGTTGTGTATATGACACAGATTTTTTTACAGAAGATGTGTAGATGACACAGTTAATTCGACAGAAGTTGTGAACATCACACAGTTATTTCCACAGAAGTTGTGCACATGACACAGTTATTTCGACAGAAGATGTGTAGATGACACAGTTATTTCGACAGAAGATGTGTACATGACACAGTTATTTCGACAGAAGATGTGTAGATGACACAGTTAATTTGACAGAAGTTGTGTACATGACACAGTTATTTCCACAGAAGTTGTGTACATGACACAGTTATTTCGACAGAAGTTGTGTACATGACACAGTTATTTCGGCAGAAGATGTGTAGAGGACACAGTTATCTCGAAAGAAGATGTGTACATGACGCAGTTATTTCGACAGAAGATGTGTACATGACACAGTTATTTCGACAGAAGTTGTGTACACGACAGTTATTTTGACAGAAGATGTGTATCTGACACAGTTATTTCGACAGAAGATGTGTATATGACAGTTATTTCGACTTTAGATGTTTGTATGATAGTTCTTTTCTCTGTATATATGGTAGACGGATTTCCATCGTAGCTGTTTATATGACACAGTTATTTCCACTGAAGCTGTTTTTATGACACAAATATTTAATCAGAAGCTGTGTATATTACAGTTAATTCTACAGACGTTTTGTATATGACACATTTATTTAGATTGAAGCTGTGTATATGACACAGATATTTCCACAGAAGCTTTGTATATGACACAGATATTTCCACCGTAACTGTGTATATGACACAAATATCTCCACCGTACTTGTGTATATGATACAGGTATTTCCACAGTAGCTGTGTATATGATACAGATATTTCAACTGTATCTGTGTATAGCAAAGAGATATTTCCACCGTAGCTATATATAGGACACAGATATTTCCACCGTAGCTGTGTATATGACACAGATATTTTCACTATAGCTGTGTATTAGTCAGAGATATTTCCACCATTGCTGTGTATATGACACATTTACTAGAACTATAGCAGTGTATTAGTCAGAGATATTTCCACCGTAGCTGTGTATATGACACATTTACTTCAACTATAGCTGTGTATTAGTCAGAGATATTTCCACTGTAGCTGTGTATATGACACATTTACTTCAACTATAGCTGTGTATTAGTCAGAGATATTTCCACCATAGCTGTGTATATGACACAGATATTTCCACCGTAGCTGTGTATATGAGACAGATATTTCCACTGATGCTGTGTATATGACAGAGATATTTCCACTGAAGCAGTGTATATGAGACAGTTTTTTCAAATGTAGTTGTGTATATGACACAGACATTTCCACCGTAGCTGTGTATATGACACAGATATTTCCACCGTAGCTGTGTATATAAAATGGTTTTTTCACTGTAATTGTGTAGATGATCCAGATATTTCCAGCGTAGCTGTGTATTTGACAGTTTTTCCACTGAAGCCGTGTATCTGATATATCTACTGTAGATGTGTGCATGACAGTTATTTCCACTGGAACTGTTTCTACGACACAATTATTTAATCAGAAGCTGTGATTATGACATAGCTATTTCTAATTAATCGGTGTAAATGATACGGTTATTTCCACAAAAGTCGTGGATATGGCACGGTTATTTCCACTGAAGATCTGTGTATAGCAAAGAGATATTTTCACTGTAGCTGTATATAGGACACAGATATTTCCACCGTAGCTGTGTACGACACAGATATTTCTACTATAGCTGTGTATTAGTCAGAGATATTTCCACCGTAGCTGTGTATATGACACATTTACTTCAACTATAGCTGCGTATTAGTTAGAGATATTTCCACTGTAGCAGTGTATATGACACATTTGCTTCAACTATAGCTGTGTATTAGTCAGAGATATTTCCACTGTAGCTGTGTATATGATACATTTACTTCAACTATAGCTGTGTATTAGTCAGAGATATTTCCACTGTAGCTGTGTATATGACACATTTACTTCAA